>CABFWO010004876.1:5265-50504 GCA_902155825.1 Timema genevievae
CCCCCCCCTCCAGCAAGCTGGCTTTAGACTGGAAAATCTTGCACCAGCCAAGTAGGCCTACTAAGCCTGACTGACCTAACACATTAAGGATGTTTTTGAAAGAAAGGGGAAAACTGAGGCAGTTTTTGTGGCTCTGATAGCAGCACATGACAGCATAGATCGCAAAATCCTACTAGAAAAATGTTTCAATATTACTAGAGATTATCATTTGACTTAAGTAATGAGATTGATCATATCCAACAAGATTCTATGTAAGGTTCCCAGGTGCAAGGAGTTGCTGGAAGAAGCAGAACAGCCTCCCTCAAGGTAGCATGCTGTCTCCCATCCTTTTCAATGTGTATGACAATAACTAACCAATCAGCCAGACATCAATAAGATTTATTTATGCCGACGATGTGGCTATAGCCAACCAATTACAAAATATCTAAGAAATAAATAATTTGTCAGAAGCTCTATCAAGATTGACCGAGTACTACCAGTTAAATCAGCTGTGCCCGAACACAGAGAAGACACAGGCATACTTTTGCCACCTCAACAACCCATCGATGAAAAGGGAACTACAAAGAGAATATAGTTCAGGCTGTTCCACTGCCCAAACCTAGTCTACCTAGGAGTTACATTAGACTGCACTGACATACAGAAAGCGCATAAAAAAAAAAGCCAAAGTCAATACCAGGAACGGTAATATGGTATTCTTCGTAAACTCACAAATGCGCAGTGTGGAGCCAACCATAATGTCCTGCGTTCTTCAGCACTTGCTTCGTGCTATGTTCCATGCAGATTAATAACTGGCTGCTTGAAATCCACCCACCTTGACCGACTTTATATGCTAGTGGGAAGTTGCCCCACCGGAAATAAGGCGGGAAACACTATCCATGGCCGAATGAAGTAAGCAAGACCTAAGACACCCCTTGCACCGAAATGAACCCTCATTGGCTAAACTTAAGTCATGGCGGCCTCCGTAACTACAACCAAAGAAGCAAAATGGGAGCAGCTTGTAACAGGAAAGAGGAACCTGGTAAAAAAACCTAAACAGACTTTGGTGTAACGCGGGAAGTGGCAAGTCAGACAACCTTCTAAAGTGGGGTTACTTGGATGACGGCAGCATCTGCTTATGTGGAGAACCGCAGACAATGGATGTGTATTGAAAATGCTGTGATTTGTGCAAAATATATATATATATATATATATATGAACTCAGTTATATTAATTTTAATGCTTACATAATGTAGCTCAAGACATATTAAATAAAAATTATATCAATACGAGAATAATTGTAAGAAATGAAGCACAAAAAAATATATTTAAAAACACTTCATATTTTGACGACTTTCCTGAAGAAAATGGCTTAAATAAGGAAGTGAATGTGTGTTTGTAATTTTATTTGTAAATTAATTTACACAATTCTATCATATTTATTTAGGAACTTTTGTATAATACTTGAGGCACTTTATTTAGTAAATTCTGCTCTTTTATTATAAATATTACGTCCCACCATGGAATCTCATTTCATAATGCTGACTGAATTGATCTTTTATTTTTTCTGGTGATATTAAATCTTGGCCAGATCTTAAAATACTTTTAAAAAAAAAATTGTTATAAGAGAGATTCTTGTGTTATAAGAAGCAAATACTTGATCACATAAACAGCAAAATGTTCTTCAAACATTTCACTCAAAATGTAGATTTCACCCTTTTTATAACACCAAACTTAGATGATACAGTTGGAACCAGACGAACCATCTCGGTACGGTTTTATGTATTCCATCTGGTTTAGCATATTATTTTAAAGTCTAGCAAAATTAAAAAGTAATTATTTTAAAATGAAAATTATTACTCTTAATTTCACTGTTATCAAATGAAGACTGCAGAAAATTGTGCTTTAGTAAGTTTTCTAGCCTGAGCGCAATCTTCTATCTAATATCCAAATTGATCGGATGTGAAATGGAATCTTTAATATTGATGAAATGTTAAAAATAAATATGGCAAAAGGATATAATTTTAAATGCAATCAAAGGAAAGAAACTTTGTTATAATGTTTATTTGTAGGCTTTGAAATAAAAATATATTAAAGAAAAAAAACACAATACAATATTATTTACATAAGTTTGTTCACTGGTAGCAATGATGTATAAATACAATCTGCAAATCACAGAATAAAATTAATAAGTTACTACTTCTAAGATAAAATAAAATTCACTAAGCATATTTAAATTATACAGGATACACGTTGCATAACCAAAACCATTTTAATAATATATCTTGTAAGTACAAGTAAAATGAGTAAGGGATATTTACAATAATATATCAACTGTACATATCGATGAAAAATTATACAAAATATTAAATAATTGTACAATCTGCAATGGCCTATATAAACAAATACAAAAATTGTTAAAATTACAAAATATACAAAATAAGTTAGTAAGAAAACTTGTTAGTACCAACACACAAGACTCTTAATCAAAGTATGTTATGATTGGGTTTGAAGGGGGGAGAAGAACTTCTATTGTGAAAGAAAAACTGTAAATTGCAATACTTGTAATGACCACCATAAAATACTTATAAACTTAAAGATGAAAAACACAGCTGCCTAATTTACAATTTACAAGATTATATTATAAAACTCCCTTAAAGAAAACCTCTTTTTATATTTGGAAGAAGATATAGGAAAGGGAGGTTGAAACATATAAAAGGTAACAAACACAAAATGGCTTTTACAATGAAAAGAATAACAGTTCATACTTTATACTGCTGCCATTGCGTTGCATCAAGGGGTTGCGCGTTTCACACTCCCTCCTGGTAAGTTCCAATAGAATTAAACTTAGGTCGGGGGATTTGACGGTAATGGTCGATGTTCTTCAAGAGGCAGTCATTACCTCTTTTTTCCAGTGGCAGCAATGTAAAGTGTAAACTGTGTTCTTCTTTTCATTGTAAAAACCATCTTGTGTTCGTTCCTTTTAGATGTTTCTATCTACCTTTCCAATACCTTCTTCCAAATATAATATATTATACACACTCAGAGATTAAAAAGTGTCCACTAATAGTTAACAATATGCATTCTAAAAATAAATAAACCAGGAAAGTTTTTTCATTAGGTTTTTTATCTTTAGTTTTCAAGAACCAAACACGTGATCAAATTATAGGGCCAGTTTCTTAGTCAGACTTAGTACACCTCAATTGCAGTGATATACCAAACACAAGACAACACCTACCTATACCAGAACGGAACGGGCCAGTTTCATATACAAAACTGACCCATTCCAATCCAGTTTAGGTAGATGTCGTCCGGTATTTAGTGCAGCGCCACACTTGAGGCGTACTAAGTCTGACTATGAAACTGGCCCATTCCAATCAAGTTTAGGTAGATGTCAACCTGTATTTAGTATGGCGCCGCACTTGAGACGTACTAAGTCTGACTATGAAACTGGCCCATTCCAATCAAGTTTAGTGTCGTCCTGCATTTAGTGTAGCAACCACACTTGAGGAGTACTAAGTATGACTATGAAACTGGCCCAAAGAGAAGGATTTCAAAACTGTTTAAATATATAAAAAAGAACCATTAAACATATTTGGAAAATATTATTCCAAGCGAATTTTGTTGCTAACTAAAATAGTTTAACTATTTTTTCCTTCAGATTTTCAAAAATTAGGATGAATTTAACTGTTATAAAAATCAATAAACACAACATGGCCTGTTTTATAATAGCTTATTTCACAAGAACACAAATTGTATTTGTTTATTCACATTATACTGAAATATTTATACCAAATTTCTAGGTCTAGTTCCTTGAGTTAAAATTCATTACATGGAATAAAAAAAATTTATATTTCAATGAAAAACATTAGCAATCCCAGTTCTACTAACTAGGAACAGTATTGCGCTTATTTAAAATTATTTAATCTTACAGGAAAACTTTTTAAACAATGATTTTATTGAATATAAGAATAGTATATATTCTACATCTGTTTGATCTTAATAATCAGCTTTTATTTAGGTATCATAATTATTAAGATTTCATAAATATAATTTTTACTACAAGATACATTTTTTTTACCATGGATAAATAAAAACTTCAAATAGTAAATAGTTAACTCAACTTTTTCTATGCTATGAGGCGATCTATTTCATAGACCCTTTAATTGATATTCCTGTAACAAGAGAAACACCTCATTTTGACCCATGGGTAACTTTAAAAAAAATAATCATATGGCTGTTTCATAAGTATATGTTCTAGCATGAAAAAGAAGAAAAAAATAACTTTTCATGTTTGAGATTTATAATTTTATAAAAATTATAACAAGGCCAGATTTCCCTATAAGCAATGTAGTTATAGTGCCTGGGGCCTACAAAAGAAGATTTTTTTTTTAAAAAAAATAGAGAATTTTCTTTGAAAAATATATAATGAGACAGAAAAAATAACACAACCAAAACTTCAAAATTACATTTAAATTTTAAAACAAACAATTTCCACAATGTCTAGGAAACTTATAAAATTTCTTAAGAATGTTTCTTTTCCTAGACTTCACACTTCACTCTATTGTCTAGTGACTAATGATAATAATAAAAAATGTTAGCAAGAGATTCAAGGAGTTTCAATTCAATATGCATAGCTAGAGGCTGTTCAAAAAGTGGACGCATTGAAGTAATAATTATTTTGTTGATAGAGGTGGTTCATCGTTTATAAAAGTTGAAACTTTAGTAATTTTAATTGACAAGTTTCTCAGTCACTGTTAAAATAGAATACATGTTTACCCTTTTTACAGTACATTTTATAATAAAAGTGCCTAAGGCCTACGGGCACCAAAATCCAGCCGTGCCTTAGAAAGAGCAGGAAAATTACAAGATAAACAAAATATGGCGTTTACAGTGTAAAGAGGAGCAGAGTTCCCAAATATATTGACAGTTACCATCCAAACTATCGGCACATATTGAACACTCTTAAAAGTACAAATCAAAACATGAAAAATATGAAAACAATAAATGTTCAAGATTGACAAGAGGCATAAATGTTATGTTTCTATAAATATGACATAATCCTTCCTTTTATATGTTCCTACCTAAGTGTCATATCATTATTTACCAATTTCCTTTCTCTCTCTTTTGTGACTTTTTATTTCCTCTTTTAGAAAGTTGTGTTGCGTGTTAATCACTCCCTCCGATGAGTTCCGATAGAATGAAACCTAAGTCGGGGGATTTGGCGGTAGCAATACATTTTTTCATACCTCAATGTGAACCAATAAAAGCAGAATACTATGGACTTAAGTCTACTCAGTAAGCATATAAGTGTAATTAAATGGCTTTAAAGAAAATTAATTTAGGGTGTGCAAAGCTTAGAATTTTTGTTTTAGAAAGAAGCTTCATAAAAAAAAGTAATGATGTCTAAAAAAAAACACTTATCTTAGTTATATTTTTTGGGTTCATTAGTGGTAAATATCAGAAACAAGTAGTAATTGAATTACATGTTAAAATTATAACCTTGTTAAGCAGCTTAGGATGATGTTTGCTATGCAATCATGGAATTACATATTTTGTCATCAAACCACTAGTTTAGTTCCGGTACACTGACAATATTTTAAGAGTTGAAAACATCTGAAAGAGATGCTCAACAACTTTCTCGAAGAACTTACAATTTCAGTACTCTCAAATCCATCCACAATAGCTCACTACAGCATGCCACCTATTTGGATGTTGATGTTTTCAATGAGAACAATGATATTCGTACGACAGTTCAGATAAAACCTACAAACCACCAACAATAAATACCTCCACTACCGCAGGAACCAAGAAGTCTCTCCTCTACAGCCTTGCCATTAGGGCCAAACACATAATATGTCGAGACAGTGTCGAGCTCACTTAGCATTGCAATTAACTTTCCTTGGCTTTTTTAAAAAAAGAGACTAACCTTCAACTCTCATTGATACTCAAATCTTCAGAGCCCTTGTAAATCACTCGGCAAATTTATGATGACATCCCTTTCACTATTTGTGAACTTTGATCTGGTTTTGGAAATATTAAATGAAAATATTAGATTCAGCTTTACTTCAAATCAAAATAATGGACTTATCACACCCGTGGACTAAGAGATAAGGAATTATTCCTCCTTCAAGTGAGTGATACGATATATACGAGTTTGATTCGAATTGAAAAAGTGGACTTCGCACACCCCTATTAAATACAAATATATTTTCTACGGTGAAACTAAAGTTCTTAGATAACATGCGGTAAAGTTGTGTAGGAACAAAGGGTGAAGTCCCATACAAACAATTAGCATCAGACCATCAAACGACATCAAACATTGTTGTGTAAGATAGATATACAAACACCCAAGTACACAATTGAGTTATAAAAACAAATTTACCTCATTACGATGAAAATGTTGTATTACTACACATATATTGGTGAACTGCTAGTCCACATTTCAAAGTTTGATATTTTATTGTATAAAAAGAAACATAGATCTATGATCTGTCCATACAGTCTTAATTTATGTATGAATTTAACAGATTTATATTATGTAAAAAAAAAAAAAGTAACTGTCTAGTAAACGTTTCCCCCCCTCCTATAACCATTTATTTGTGCCTATTTTACTTATAATCTTCTAAGACAACAGTTTTGTAAATGTGCCCATGGGTTTCACACGATTTCTTTCCTAGTACACTTCTTACCATACGTTATGGAATAGTTTCACTTTAGCTATAAAATATATTCAAAACATATTGATACTTTCAAACATATAGTTCTTGCTAAAATATTGTTACTGTAAAAGAGTTATGAATATAAGGTCACAGTGTTAAATCATATGTATATAAAATGATCTCAAACCCTTGATAGACAAATAGTGCATACAGAAATAGTACTATTGTTTCTGAAACTAAACAATTAAAATAAAATTATATTTCTACTCTTCCTCAAACTATTAGTTGTTTACTCAAATGATATAAAATAATATAATTAAACCAATTATTTGACCCTCCTTAACATTACATGTGTTATTCTCTATATCAGGGGTCATCAACGTTTTAAGGTCCAAAGACTAAAGTTTCTGTCTCTTGTTGACTGCCACAATAGTGTACCGACAATATTTGGACTGAATACTGAAAATCTTATTTTTATTTTGGCATCCTGAGTGTCTCAGTGGTGATGAGTGAACGCAAACACTCCCGAATATGTTAGAACGCACCCAAAATAGTACTATCTCCTTTGTCTACTAGAATTGTTATTTGCCGGTTAAACGTACATTTGTATAAAAATGTAATCTTTTTCTTCACATATAAAGCAAAAATGGTTTATAAAATATAAAGTCAATTTTATTTTATTATTTAATTATAAAATATAAAAATCAGTATCTTTCATTTTTTCTCTTGAAAAAATTTATATTCTTCATCAGCCGGCGGAGCACAAAAAATATTATGGCGGGCCGCAAGTGGCCTGCGAGTTGAAGACCCCTGTTATATATAGCCAAAATTATGTCATAGTGTACACATAGTCTTTGGCTGCAGGTTGAAATTAGTTTGTAACATCCACAACCTACTCTTGAGTTGGATCTAATACAGCTTGATGTGAGTTTGCTGAGATGTTATGTAAAATATTATGTTGAGATTTTGTAACTATAAATATATAGAGAAAAAAAGGTGTAAAAATTGACATTTTCCAGGAGTTTTAGTGAACTTACTATTGCTATTCATATGAAAACAACATTTTAACAAGTATATAGTTAGGGGTGTGTGAAAAGTAGGAAACTTTTATTTTGTTTAGAAAAACCCATCAGCTTTGATTTTGATTCAAAAGTAAAGTTCTGGACTCAACAATTACACAATTACAAAGCTTTATAAATTAAAATACTTTGGGTTAAGCTAAACATTTATGGTCAATTATGTTCGTTTTGTGCTGCTATGAGCATAACAAATTAATGTTCACAAGACAAAAAACTAAAATAATTCAATTTCATTTTGTGATGGTAAATTAATTTATCAGTTTATGAAGAAATATGTTAAAAGTGTTTGAAATTTAACATTTTGTAAATTATATTTAACTAAAGTGATACATTCGCTAATTTTGAAAAACCACAGCTGGACACGAAAATTGAACACAGAACCCTTGGCTTCCATTCTTGTGTTAAGTTACCGTTTTTCAAAATTTACGAATATGATATTGTTACAGCTTACATCTGTAACTAATAATCCTTTCCCTCTTGTGAGCTTTGCTTGACCTGTACATTAAATTGTACATGCGTTCACTTACTCCCATAAAGTGATATAATTTTACAACTTATGATTATTTTTTCAAACATTTAAAAAATTAAAACTTCACACACCCCTCCCTACCTCTGACCATTTCCCCTAAGACTCCACAGGCCTAAGATTTAACCAAATTTGTTTGAAAGCGTCTATCTGCGTCATCACAAAATTAGTTTAATGTTGCCAATTGATATATATTTTTTACAAAAGATCAAATTGCAGACAAAACTATCCCTAGTGTCTTGATCTCCTTGCGAATAAAAGAAATTCCAAACACTGTTGAAATAATGTCTCATGCCCTGTATAACTCAAAATAGTTTAAAAAAATACAGTGTTTTATGAAAAATAGTTTAGGCCTATATTTAAAAAGCATGTCTGATACAAGATTACACATTTGTTAACAAAAATATATGTTTTTTATAATCAAGAGTTTTTTGGCACAATATTATCAGTTTTCAAGCTTACCTCTCAAAGATAAAAGTATACCTCAGTTTTAGCTTATGTGGTGCTGACTGACAGCTCACAGCTGACTTCTGACGGCTTTGAAAAGCTACCAGACCAAATTATGTATCCCTACGCCGAATCATATGATCTGCAAAAAACATGTCTTTAGCAGTTGTCACTTCTGACATTCAAAATTTAGGTATATACCTAACTGTTGACTGTCAGAAGTCAGCTGTGAACTGTCAGTCAGCACCACATAAGCTAAAACTGAGGTATACAACATAGTAAACCCTTATATTCAGTCATATTTTAGAATATATTAAGTTCTACTGTAGAGTGATTAAGTCTACCACTCTGGTTTCAACCACAAAGTGAATTAAACTTTAATTCAAAGTTTAGTTTGAATTACTCATCATAAACAAAGATTTTTCCGAACCCTTGAAAAAAATAAAGTAACATAAACTAGGTATACCACACAAGCGTGAGTTTATTTAAAATACTAAAATAAAATAAAATAACTAGAGCAGCAAATATTTAAAGCAATTAAACACATTTCAACTGTACCAACAAAAAGTTTATATTTTACAAAAAACTAAATAAATTCAATGTGGAGATACACGAGAGGAAGAAAGAAATTTTTTTTTGAAAAAAAATTAATCTTATTTAGTTATGAATCCTGACACTCAAATGTGAATATTAATAAAAGCACTAACACGTAAGAAGTTAACTTTTCTGTGTGATACTTATTAGTTATTATTAATAATTTACCCCCACAATTATGATTGTAATGATATCAAAAATTCTAAAAACGCTATAACATTGTGATTCATCAATTTTCAAATTTTTTTAAATTCTTAAAGTTTCTTTAGGATATAAATATTTGAGGAACCTATCTCTAAAAATGAGAGTCAAAATGGTTTCTCATCAGGATAGGTTGAACACATTTTCATGTCAGTAAGGATTGTGTGAGTTCTCTGAAATTCAAGTTTGAGTAGTTTTAGTAGCTGCTCAACTCGACTGGAAGATTTTTACAAAACTTGAAAAATCTAAGTATTCAGAATTATTTATCTTTTTCTCAAGGAAAGGAGGGTAGGAGGGCAAGGCTTTCACTCTTACCAGAAAATAGTAGACCTCAAAGTCCACAATTAAAACACAACAGAATACATAAATTTGTAATTTCCCGGATACATCGGTCCCATTCTTCAGCAGAAGAGCATAAAACACAGCCTTCTATCTTCCTTTCAATGTTCAGTTTAATAAAGCCATTTGGTGCCATTTTTACTTCGATCTTTTTCTTAAAAATTTCAACTAGTTAGCTTGATTTATTAAATTTTAAGATATAACTTCCTAGCAAATAGTCTCTCTCAATATTACATTTTGTCTGATTAAAAATAACTGTATAATTATATTAAATTTAGTCAAAAATTCAAATTTGTGTGATCATAAAATGTCTCTAAAAAAAAAGTAATTATATATATATAAAAAAATATAAATGTACTTATTGATGGTTTATGCATGGATCTATTTAAGAAATTCAACTTGTAATATTTATTGTCCAAATAATGCTCTATTCTACTCAAACTTGGGGAGAGGGGGGGAGGGAGGGGGGGGGAATGAGTTTACATTCAAACTCGACTTGAAGTAAAAAAAATGCCTACTTGCATTCCCCTAGGAATAAGAATCACGATATCGATCACTCTTAAAGGTGACAACCCACAGTTTCATATCAGTTATATGCAAACAAGAACAATAAGCCTATGCAAAGCTTTAAAATTTTAAATCTGAGATTTGTTAGGATTCGTATTCAATTCAAAATTCAAAATTGTAATATTTGAAAGATTCCTATAAGATTAGAAATTCAAATCTTAAAGTAAACATTAGAATAATTTAACTATTTAAAGAAGCTAAAGGAACAAAAAAAAAACCTCTGAAAGGATGGAAAAGGACACTGACCTGGCAATGAAAATTGACTATGGATTGGTCCTTTGAACATAGGGACATTAACAGGGAAAGTGTAGGAGTTGGTCAAATTGATGGCAAGGAGGAAGCTTGACCTACTGGGACTACCAAAAACAAAATGGAAAGGAGAAAGAAATAAGGAGCTGAGGAATGGTGTATCGATACCACAGTCGCCGGCGACTCAGTAGAGGCTTTAAGCTGACGTTTGTGGAATCAACGATAACTCAATGGGTGGTCCATGATTTCCACACATCTATCACAGTCTCTGCCTTAAACAAGGGTGCCTGGTTTACTTCCCATGTCAGGGGGGCATTTTTCAAAATTAACCAACATAATTTAAAAGAGTTTAAACTAGGAAATAATAAAATATAAACAAAAACTTAGCCCCAGTTTCATAGTCAGATTTAGTACGCCTCAAGTGCGGCGCTATACTAAATACAAGACGTCACCTACCTAGACCAGAATGGAATGGGCCAGTTTCATATGCGAAACTGGCCCATTCCATTTTGGTCTAGGTAGGTGTTGTCCTGTATTTATTATCAACTCGCACTTTAGGCGTACTAAATCTGACTATGAAACTGGCCCATTCCATTTTGGTCTAAGTAGGTGTCGTCCTGTATTTATTATCGACTCGCACTTTAGGCGTACTAAATCTGACTATGAAACTGGCCCATTCCATTTTGGTCTAGGTAGGTGTCGTCCTGTATTTATTATCGACTCGCACTTTAGGCGTACTAAATCTGACTATGAAACTGGCCCTAAGTCTAATGCAGGATGAGTACTGTTGTATAATTGATACTAGATAAATGTTAAGCTATGAAAAGTGAAGCCAGGGCCATTTATAAACTTAAGATAATCTATTGTTTTAGATAGATGCATTTTTTAAATAGGTTTTATAAACTAATTGTGTAAATTGTTATCAATTTCATATGTCATAGTTTTCTTCATTCAAGATGCGTGTGTTGTTAGTACCTGGAACCTCCTTGTTACAATCCACTCCAAACATGTGTCTAATAAAACCTCATATTTGATTTTCCATGACATGTATTTCAAAACCCTAGAGAAGATTAGCGATCACTTCCTCGAATCCAGGGACGCCAGTAGTGAAACACATGGGTGAAGGGTAAAATGACATAATTTCATGTTAAGTTAGTTTGAACATAGCTAAGGTTTGAATAAAATTAATAACATAGTAAAGAAATCGTTTCTCGGCCCCAAACTTAAAGAAGTGTTATTTAGAAACCAATACGATTCAAATTTCATGAACATAACAAGTGTACAATCATCACTAATGATCTATAATGCTCTTTTTTAATTGATTGTTTCAATATAGAATCATAATTTGATTGATCAAAACATTGTTACTTGTTTGAATCAAAAGTTTACTTATAAATAGGCTACATTTATTTTCCCTTTTTCTTCTTAACAACAAAACAATATGTCGAGGTCTCGTTGGTCTCTAGTGTGAATATTAATGACTATTAAACCATACAAATAAAGGACAAGACTAACCAAGCTTTTTCAATGTTATCGATTGCGACATCGCGATTAAATCGTGGCACAATTTTCCCTAAAACGTGACTCCCCCCCCTTTTCACCTCAAGAGATTAGGAGGGGCAATGTAACCATGCACCACCCCCCTCCCCCTTTTCAGGCGTCTATGCTTGACTCCACTATTTTAAAAGTATGAATCTTCATTTTACCTACAAATATTGTATTAGAATCTGCATCTTAGAAAAAAATATGATAAACATAAAAGGTTTACTTCGCCACACTAATTTGTAATTTGTTAAGGAAAATTAAAATAGTTGATATGATAATACATTAATGTTTCGTGGTAAATTATTGATCTGGGGTTTGGTTTTTAAGTTATCCTGATGATTATGTTGAGCTAAGCCATCAATAAGAAGTGTAAGTGCTCTGAAAACATATCCAGCTCAAAATTTTGAGAAAAAAAAAATTGATCTTTAAATTTGATATTTCCCCAAATTTTTAATTTCAAATATCCCTAAGAATGTGAGAGTCTAAGGATTTGAAAGTCTCCTCCTTAGTTTCAACCTATTTTGATGGACTTGGTACAGTGTTTGCATTAGTCACTCATAACAGACAAAGAGGTGTACATTCAGACAAACAGTGGTACAGGCAAAGATGATAAACAATAAGAGATGTCACTATTCTGGCTCTTAAATTTTAACCTTGATTTATCAATTCCCGATTCTTGGTTCCTCAACTTTTATAAATTAAAACCTTTTGGATATTATCCAATTTCAGATTAAAAATTTATTTATTTATATAATGTACCGTTATGTGACTGAAAAACACCTATAAGTGGAAGATAGTTACACAAACGCTTAAAAAACGAAAAGGCAATATTTGGTTTGTGCAAGACCACTAAAACACAAAGATCATGTGGAACATTTACAAGTTTCTGGTACTAAAGTGAAATGGTAAGAGAACTAATAATGGTCACAATGATAAATTACCCAATTATGAGTATTGCCATTACATTTGGATGCCAAAACTTTCATTTACTATGAATAAGAGCTAAGAATCGAGGTATCGCATTGTGATAACAAATCAATTATTTTAGATTATTTCAATACCAGAATTAATCAAGGATAACAAGTTTGACATCCTTATAAATAAAGTGTTTAGACACCTAGTCCTGTACTAGCCAACACAAGCTCACTATACAGTTATATTAGTACATTAGGTTAGAAATTAAGGTGTGCGAGTATTCAAAAATAATCAAGTCCCAATCAGGTTTTAGTAGTCGCTTGTACTAGATAATTAAAAACAAAACAAAAAAACTGTGTACTCAGAATTTCCTATTTAATTGCGAAAATTCTGAGTTTAATTAACTCGATTCAATTCTCAATTATTATTTCAGAGAAAATGGAGTCTCTTAATATTTCCTTTTGTCTGATTAAAGTGATATATACCATGTACAACTACATTTAATTTATTTTAAAATCAAAATTTAAGCAATACTAATTTTTTTTGCACAAAAAAAAATTAATTTAAAAAAATCAACGTTTTCATTTAAACACGATTTGAACCAGACTCAAAGTAAAAAGATGCCTACTCGCACATACATATTAGAAATCCTCCCCACTTTTCACAGCAGAAACAAATAATTTACAATTCACCAGAATAGCAAAGGGAAGGGGAGGGTTTGACGTGAACCAAGTACGGTAAAATAAGAAGGGATTCACTAAAATCGTGGGCGGGAATTCATTAAGACTTGATAACAAGCTTAATATCAAAGTTCTTTCAAGAGGGCTGATTTGGCATTCTTTAGTTTGTCCAATCTTCTCTGTAGATGGCTATTGGACACTTCTAATTCCTCGACTCTTGACTGAGCTTCTCGTAACTAGAAAGAACAACACAATAATAGGTTAGAAACATTAATAAAGATCAATATTTGATATTTTCTAAACATAATGAGAACTGGTCACTGGAATCTGAAAAAAATAACTAAGTAAATGAGATGAATGGAAATTTAAAAAACAAAGATATAAATAGAATAGTGAATAAAAAAGTTAAAAAATAGACAAAATAAAAAATATGAGTGATTTCCAAGCGTGTGCCAATTATAACCTATTAATGTGATTAACATAAAAAGCCAAGATGTAAAATTCCAGAGCAAGCGTAAAGAAGTATCAAATTAAAAAATCAGTGTAGGCTAATAATGAAGGTTTCTCAATAAATAAGGTAATAAGACATCTTATTAGAGTTCATTTTTCTTGTTACTATATGTATTGAAACACCCTCATAATAAGACCAAAAAAACTTGTGTTTGTTGAGATTAATAAAACAATAATTCCTCTTTATAATGTTTAATCAAGTAATTAAATTAAAACAATTAAAATACTATTTGGAAAAAAGTAAAATAATCTAGCAAATTATTCCATATGCAAGGATTCCAAATTCATTAAAAGATTGAACACTTAATTTATGTTAGTCCACAAAAAAGAATTAATTTACATTCCATCATTACAGAACATTAATTTTTTAATTTGTTGCTGAATTATCTGTTAAAAATTCAAGCTAAAAAATTTATGGGAAAATATGAGTTTTGGTAAGTTGGCGAGGATGGAGCTGAAAGAGTGTTTCAAAAGTGTGTAACAACACGAAATAAAACCAAAATATTGTTTTTGAAGAACACAATATAGAACACCAATAAAAATGAAACAAAAAGTCAAATTTAAATGAGTCAAGTTGAGCAGTGATGATATGGCGATCACTGGTTAAACCAGTGGTTCCCAATCTGTGGGTCGAAAGATGATTTTTGGTGGGTTGCAAAAAGTTTTTGGAATGTGAAATTTTTGTAATTATTTGAAAGGTAAGCACACAATATACATATGTGTGTATACGGGAATCAGGATGGGCAGCCACAGCCACTGGCGTTGCCATCTGTGATCGCTGCCCCTTCCCCCCCCCCAAAAAAAAACAATTGAAAAGAGCATGATTTCTGCACATATCTCATTATGAGAAATAGATCAGTTTTTTGCAAAATTAGATTTAGTAAAAAATTCTTTTTAAACATTAATAAAAAAATACCCCCTTCTCTGCTCACCATGTTCATTAAAGCTAAGTGAGTCACGAAAGTATGTTGTTCTATAAAGTTTGGAAAGCACTGATTTAGTTAGACCATCATGATTACATAAAATGTATTTTTTTTACACCTTACAGGCTGTGGATACATTTCAAAAAAATATTTTTAGTTGATGGACATGCTTGTGAGACCAAACAATACAATATCATTTCACAAACACAATGTTTATAAAGGACAATAACAGATAAGTGAAGGGTATAGTGTCTGCGATTGCTATCAAATATTTGTTTTGAGATCGCATGAAATAGGAATCAACATAAGAAGTCAGTCAAGTTGTTTTATTTAACACATTTCTAAGGGTAAACACCACACCTTTTCAAAAAAGATTATTTTACAAAAATAAATAAATGAATAAAATAATCTAATTTACCAACTCGTAAAAAATTACATAAGATATGGGCTTAAAAATCTATTTGAGCTTCAGTTTGGCTGGCGGAATATTTCAAATATCCGATCCGGCTTTGCTTCAAATATATACAAATGTGAACTTCGCACATTTCTAATTTCTTTATCGACGGTGATGGTTCCAATGATGAAGACCCAGAAATTTTGTGATGAGCCACACTTAAAAAAAAAAAAAAAAAAAAAGANGAGCAAGGTAAAACAATTAATTAGGTTCTGTGCAAGAGACGTGGGTTAGTTTTAGTAGTCCATGCCAGGTCTTAGAACTACCGAGATTTGAGCCACTAAGTGAAGCAAATGCGACGGACCCATATTATCTCTTGGCGAGCATAAGCTGGTCGAACTGATGAGTCAAGGCAGCCTTAGCCGCCTCGGCCTGACTCAGTTGCTGCGTCAACTCTCGCACCTGGGATGGGACAGGGCAAAACACCAGTGATACAAGACGAAGAACCTCTACACGCCATCAATTACTGGGGGTGTCTATTACCGAGAAAAACCATTGATTTCCCCAACTTTTGTGTCAAAGATATGATCACGTGCATGATCTTTCAAAATTCTTAATTTTCATTAAAAAAAACTGTACCTATGGTAGGATTTTGGTAGGAAGAAACTTTAAGAAAATAAAAATTTATTTTTTATTGTGATCAACGGTGACAACAATTTCTTAAAATATTAGTGTTATTTTATAACGATCTGACACCTTAGCTCAGTCGATGGCGTGTCTGCCTACTGAGCTAAGGGTCCCGACTTAGATTCCCAGCATGGCTGAAAATGTATCATTGAGGAAAATATGGGTCTACCATTTCACACTGATAAATTAACGGCCGGTGACTGGGGTGTTTGTCCTATTCTTAAGATGGATTATAAAGTATATGAAGCTACATCTGCCTCCTTTTTTTTTAAGCTTCTACAGTTGAAAAAAAATCACATACACATATTAGGCGAGTTTTTGCGATTGATTTAGTTACATTTTGGTATCAAGTGTTATCAACCAAATAGTTTCAATCAAGGTGGAGGGCGAAAATGACAATGAGATGTTTTTCATAAACAAAATAGTGGTTGAGGTAGCGTAGATATAAAAGCTGGTAGGTTAAATCTACATATACTGCACATCGACAGAACACTGATTATTTAATCTTATCCTTAGAGTCTTAGTTTTATTGGTGTTTATTTTGACTAGGTCTAATAGTTACACAACATACCAAGCTAAATACAAATTTATCTTCCCAAAAATAACTTAGAGAAAACATAGGAGTAAATAGGTCTAGGTCATGTAATACTATAATTCTTTTATCAATAACTAAACGATTTTTAAGAAGCTTACTACTGTCATATATTTTTAGTTAGTAATTGCTGTACATTTTAATTCCATAGTAGAAAAGCAGTGATGATGAAATGAAAACACTTTATTTGTGTTTTAATAGGCGTGTTTTCACACTCTTGGTATTACGATTTGTTACAAGTGTTTATGACCGAGGCTATATTAGACCTCGGTTTGATAACGCTTTCCTTGACCAAATATCCTTTAAGAGATACACTAGAGTAATTTATATATAAACATAAGGCCCAAACTGGAGTTAGATGTGATGCTAAAAAAAAATTAAAGGAAGTAAATTAATTTTGAAAATGATGAGGCTTGTCCAATGAGTATCTAGGTGTGTAAACAGTATCCAAGCAAGATTCTTAACCTTGGTTCCTCCCTATCCCCCTATCCACAGGTACTCACCTCTCTCTGAAGTTTCCTCTTTTCAACCTTAAGTTCATCCTCGCCCTTCTCCGAGGACTCCGAGGCAGACTTGTACCTGATCACCTGGCTCTCAAGACGCACCACCTGCAACAACACAACATCCTTTGTATCAATCTGCGTTTAAAAAACCCAAACACTCCAGGTTGGGAGGAAGAGCGCGCTGGTTCATGTCATTATTTTTATTAATGGTATTAACTTGTCGTTTATGGCTGAAAACAGTGCCATGAAATATGAGTGAAGAATGACCCTGAGCATGGGACAATTCCTGGATAGCTCAGTGGCTAGAGTATTGGTGTACTAAGTCAAAGGTCCCGGGTTTGATTCTTGTGTCTAGGTTTTTTTTTTAATTTAAAGAATATGATAGTTAGATGTGGCTATAACAGTAACTATCAAATATAATAGCTTTACTTGATAGCTCATGATCTTAATTAATCACACATATATAGCTGACGATTTCCGCACGTCCATCACAGATTCTGCCTTAAAATATGAGTGAACAATGGCCCTGGGCACAGGACTGCTGGATAGCTCAGTGGCTAGAGTATTGGTGTACTAAGCCAAAAGTCCTGGGTTCGATTCCCATGTCCGGGTGTCATTTTTCAATTTAAAATACAGGACATTTAGATGCGGCTATAACCGTATTTGTCAAATTTAATTTCTTTTCTATTTAATTAATCATTATATCACTAATATAATTATCTAAATAAAATAAAGGAAACATGGCACCAAACGGCTGTATTAAATTAAATTATGTTATGCCGAAGAAAGGGACTGATGTACCCTGAAAATTTCATAATTATATGTTTTGTTGTGGACTTTGAGGCCTGCAATTTTCTGGTGTGTAGGCTTTGCCCTTCCATCCTCCTTCTAATGTTCAATTTAAAATTATATTTTAGTTATATTTGAAAAAAAAGTACAGGAAAGATGAATAGAAACATATACAAGAGAACAAACACAATATAACTTTTACGATGAAAAGAAGAACACAGTTTACACTTCACACTGCTGCCAGTGGAAAGTGTGAAATGTGTTGTTCTTTTCATTGTAAAAGTCATATTGTGTCCGTTCCCTCCACTTTTTCTGTAACTTATTGCAAATATAACAAAATACCTCTAAAAGTGAAAAGAGGTTTTTCTTAAAGAGATATAATATTATAATTAGAGTTGTATCGAATCCACTATTTTACCTAAGAATTCCAAATCTTGGAAAAGAATATATACATAAGGTGAAATATAAAGATAGTAGAAAAATTAGATAAAAGTAACTGTATTTTAATGTTTGTTGTTTTAATGCATTCAATATATAAAATTAATGAATCCAGTTTAGTGTTATATTAATCATCTGGGGTAGGGTCGTTGAGTACGTCCTGTAGTTATGTTGGGGTTTAGACGCCAATAAGCAGTATTAGAGCTCTAAAACAAGATACAATTTTGAATTTTGAAAAATATAAAAAAAATATAAAAAAATCTAAGCTTGAATCCAATATTATCTTGAAATATCCCCAAAGTTTTAAGGGACTCATTCTTGATTATAATGAAGATGTAGCCGGTAGTTAGTACTTACATTGGCCTGCAGTGTAGACACATCCTGCTTATAATGAAGATGTAGCCGGAAGTTAGTACTTACATTGGCCTGCAGTGTAGACACATCCTGCTTATAATGAAGATGTAGCCGGAAGTTAGTACTTACATTGGCCTGCAGTGTAGACACATCCTGCTTATAATGAAGATGTAGCCGGAAGTTAGTACTTACATTGGCCTGCAGTGTAGACACATCCTGCTTATAATGAAGATGTAGTCGGAAGTTAGTACTTACATTGGCCTGCAGTGTAGACACATCCTGCTTATAATGAAGATGTAGATCGGAAGTTAGTACTCACATTGGCCTGCAGTGTAGACACATCCTGCTCCGCTTTCTGCAGCTTGAACTTGTAGTCCCCTAGAAGCTTGTTGGCCTCCCCTACAAACCAATAAAATAATATTGTTTTTATATCCAAGATATTTAACGTGCACTTCCCGAACAAATTAATTGTATCACCACAGGACTTACAAACTAACTTAGATCTAGAACAGACACAACACCCAGACCACCGACAGTTAATCCATTATTGTGAGAAAGGGAAACCTCATTTTTCACCATTGACAAATTTTTCGGCCATGCCAGAAATCGAATGCGGGACCATTAGATTAGTGGGCGGACACGCTACTGATTGAGCTAAGGTGTCGGACAAAATATTACTGAACCAGACTAATGAGAAAATATGTCAACCAACAATTATTTAAGAAGAAAAATGGTTACACAATGTTACTTTAAAAAAATTTTTTTAAAAAATATGAAACTAGAATATGGGCGAAATATTACATAAAAATATAAGTTTCATATCAATTTTTAACCATTTTCTTTTGTCCCCCCCCCCTTTTTATTTTTTTAATTTTTCCTCTTTCTAGGAAGTTACGTTGCACATTTCACCCTCCGTCCTAATGAGTTCCAATAGCATAAAAGCGGGGTGATTAGGCAGTAACTACCGATTTTCTTCAAAGAACTCTTTATCCAGTTGAAGCAATGTAGAATGTGAGCTGTGTTCCTCTTATAAATTTTAAATCTATGTTTAAAATAAAATGTAGTTTTTTTTAAGAACTAGATGAAGACTTGTCTTTTATTTAGGACTTCCAAGAAATTGGTGATCTGAAGTGGGTTTTTTCCCCCTAAAATATTTATTCAACAGATATGTTAGGCTCTTTGTACAAATTGATGTGATGTATTTTATTTATACTCGTGAGTTTAAATCACTTTTCAAATTCCGTTGTGTTTGTCATTTTTGTTCTTAGAGTCACACATATAACAGACTCAAAGAAATTCAGAAGACATTACCCAAAAAGTACATTTGGTTAGAGTTGGGTCAAAGTCACTGTTTTATTAATACAAATCTCCTATTTACCCTCAAATCCTGAATCCAAATCTTGGAAAAAATTATGAACATACAAGGAAATATAATATAATACTAGAAAATACAAATAACTAAATGCTAACATTCTTTCTTATAATCCATTTGTTATAACATTCATACATACAGTTAAGTGTTAAATTACTTGTCTGGGGCCTGGTTGTTAAGTTCATCCTATAATTATAATTGGTTATGAACTACCAATAGCTATATTAGAGCTATAAAACAAATTTCACTTGAAAAAAAAATTGAGTCTCGAATATGAAATTTACTCAAATCCTTGAATATCCGTTAGGATTTAAGAGATTCTAGGAGTGAAGGGTCTCATCCCTACGTTTGATATTCTCCAAAGAAAAGTTTGATGAGTTAATCGTGCACTAACTCTGAATGTCCTCAAAATCTGTGTCAGGGCCGTTGAGGCTGGCCCCAGGTATCCTCTTGGCGTCGGACTTGTGTCTGCTGCGCTCCTCTTCCAATTCAAGTTTGAGGTGCCTCACTTGGTCCAGCAGTTCGTTGCGCTCCTCCGCAAACCTCCTCAGCCGTACGTCTGGAACAAGCCACATTTTATTGGAGAGCTATGCCAATCAAAGCCCTTTGCACTTTTATTATTTTACAACGTTTTATGATTATGAAAAATGCTAGAATAACTGTAAATATAAGTGATTAAGGATGAATTTAACAGTTAAAGTAAATTTTGGAGCCTACAATTTATTTTTAATGGTATACATTTTAACTTAACCATAATGCGGATAGGTACAAAAATTAAGTGTAGAATAAACTTTTAAATTGTAAATACATTTTAACGTGGATTATATGTAGATTAATTTACTAGGGAAGGAGTGAGGATTAATTAATTATTTTAATTTCCTGTAAAGGTTCAGTTAGGATTGAATCACAGCCTTTCTAATCTGATTCAGTCCTAGATCAAATTATTTTGAAATCACAGCAGGCAGACGTCAATCGTTACCTAGAGAGCCCTCCCCTGCAGTTTCCAACATCTCCGCCGACTCGATGGAGACCAGAGCCCTCTTGGGAGGTTTCTTGGGTGAGTCCTCACCCACACTTTCGTCCTCGCTGGAAAGCTGGTCGTCACCCACGATTATAAGGCCCTTCTCCTGTGGGAAAAAGTAAACACGCCAAAATGTCAATACAATTAATAAACATTATTTTGATTAGTAACTGTTCGATACCCTGATTTGTGGTAAGTAAAATGAATGGATTTCATAAAATAAATTATGTTTTTTGTGTGTATTTAATTGTGTATTTTGAGGCCTACAGTTTTCTGGTTAAGTGTGTAGACCTTTCCATTCTATCTTCTTTTCAATGTTTAATTTAAAACAGCCATTTGGAGCCATTTTTTGATTGAATAATTTCATGACAGATAATTATGAAATTTTTGGGTCATATCTGTCCCCTTTTTCAGAAGAAGAGAGTAAAACACCTCTCTTTTGCTGAAGAAGGGGACTGATTGACCTTGAAAATTACATATTTATGTATTTTGTTGTATTTTTAATTGTGAATATTTTCCTTTGTTGAATAATTTCTAAAGTAATATAACAATGGTAAACTAAAATTTTTATCTGCAATTTCAAAAATGTAAAAATCCCCTTCTTGTAGCAAAAAAGGTTCAACACGCAAGTGTGACGATAGATCGATGTCTATCACAGATAGAAAAAGAGAGAAAGAGAAGTGTTACCTGAATGAGTCTGTCCCTCTCTTCCAACTGCGCCTTGTACCACTCCATGTCTTCCTTCAACTTGGCGGACGCTCTCTTGAGCTGATCATGTTCTCGACACTTGTCCCGGTTCTCACGCTAAGGGCATATCACATCAGAACATATACTTAACAACGCAAAACATTTTCTAAGTGATTTTAGTGCCTAACATTATAAAAATAGGCGCAATATATTTTTTTAAGCATAAAACAACTAACAAATAATATTTGAGCTTTTCTTTGGCTATAAGAATATTTCATAAATTCGATTTGAATGGAAAAAGTGGACTTCACACACCCATATAGGTAATTAAATAAATATCATATAATTGTAGAAAAATAAAGCCCAAATAAAAGTAATAACACCAACACATATTTACAAACACTTCAATATTTCAATGCTTTCTTGAAACCTGCCTCAGGAGGTAGAAGTTGGCATCACTGAAGATAATTTTTCTGTTCAGGCTTATTACAAATATTTCCTTAGGAAGGTGCTATGAAGGTGTTTCTTACTTTTATTTGTGCTACATTTTTCTACAATTCAATTAAATTTATTTAGTTACAAATTGTCAGTATTTGAACATCTTTGGTTTCAAAAGTTGTACAAGCTCTGACATAACAAGCCTGCTTCTGTAAAAAAAAGTCCGGCTCACAGTCCTGCGATATTGCCACGCCACAAAGTTATTATTGTTTTGAACTAATGATTTGCACACAGCTGGTAGGGAGCAGTATCACACTAAACCAAACATTGAAAGTCTGAACCACAGTTTAGAATTAAAAAAAAACAAAAACATATAGCGTCAAATTACTTTTATTAATGATAACATTTTGCCTGAGGTGAGATATCGTTAAATCTTTACATCTATATTCTGGAGGTTGCACAAGATACAGCGATAGACTAGTTTTAAACTGACTGACCTGCAACTGAGAGTGGGACTCCTCCAGATCTTCCAGCCTGTCCTTAAGGAGTTCCACCTGGTAGGTGAGGGATGCCTTCTCGTTATCCAACTGGGCATTCTGTATCATCGCCTTTCGGAACTTATCTTCCACCTCCTTTAACTCATGCTGTTCGCAAACACAACATTCGTGTTCAATACATAACACAACAGAAACACAAACAGCTACAAAATAGTCAAGGACACTCATTTACCAGAGGTTAAAACAACATTTCTAAATAAATAAAAGCTTTATATTCCATTTGGTTTGGAAAATCTGAACACATCTGAATAATAAGTTTGATTAAATATTATTTTATTCATTTAAATTGAGAAATGACACTTGGACATGAGAATTGAAGGGAGAGTCTGCGATGTCTGTAGCGGAAAATTTCTGCACTCTGCCTTAAAATGAGTGAGAATTACCCTGGGCATGGGATGACTTCTGGATAACTCAATGGTACTGAACCAAAGGTCCCAGGTTCGATTCCCGTGTCAAGCCCCGATATCATTTATCAATCTAAAAGAATATGATATATAGATGTGGCTATAGCCGTAGCTAACAAATATAATAGCTTAGGTATTTAATCTATTATAAATATTATTTATTTTACAAGTGATGGAGCTTTAGTAACATAACTAAATAACCTAGTCAAATGAATAGCTGTTGCTAGCACCGATAGTTCCGACAGGTTAGGTAAGTATGGATATCAATCTTCCTGAGACTAGGGGTCAAATCCAACTGGCTGGGGGAAAATAGTGTCGCAAGCTCTTCAATGTTACCCTTCTCAACACATTTGACTGTTTATTGTCACCGAATTGTGCATGAGCAGGAGCATAAAGCCGGCCCCAAGTTGCCCAAGACAGTGATTCATTGACAGCTCTAGAAAATTATGATTTCCATAAGTACAGGAGGATTTGTGGGTAACTCAGTGGTAGAACACTTGCTCGCTAAGCCTAAGGCCCAAGATCTAATTCTCATATTAAGGTGTCATTTTTCAACTTTTTATTATTATTATTATTATTATTATTATTGGCAATGTGTCTTACTACCTGTTCAGGTTGTACGCACTTACGCTACTGTGCAATGGTAGGGTGAATGTGAGATGAAATGGAGGACCTACAGTTTAATGTGGGATCCGAACCACGGTGGAGGCCTGGCATTCCTCACTTTCACAAGTTGTGATTAATACACATCTTGTCAGAGGTGAAGGAAGGAGTTTGGAAATCAGATAAATCTGTGCCGGGACCGAGGATTGAACCCCGGACCCCAGCACAGAAGTCTGACACCTTACCCCTAGACCGCCAGGTTATCAACTATATATATAATTTAATTGAAAGATGTATCCAGTGATGGCTGTATTCATAATTAACGTTAATCTCCACCTTCATGGTTCATTATGTCATTAAGGTGTAACATTAGATTTAATGAAGGGTGAAAGGGGGTGAGGTGCAGGGGTAGTAGTGAGTATGCTATCATACCACCACTGTGAGCGACAAGTTGTAACGTTCATAGTTGATCATGCCTATCTTGTTGTTAGCTCAGGGTTATAATCAGTAATCCTACACAGTCTTATATGCTTATAGGCAGTTTTTACTTTTTATTAAGAATCTTTCTAGAAGGTTTCAGTACTTCCTTTGAAGGCTGTCTATAGTAAGACAAGGACAATGAGATGTTGAGATAACTTCCATCTTCAAAGACTAGAAGCCAGAGTAATATTAAATAATAATTAACATTAATATTTAAAGTATTCTGATTTAAAATAATTACAAAGTTGCTAACAAGCACCATAATGACAGGTGGCCATAATTACAAGAGGGTGGCCACAAAAATTATTACTTAAAATTCCCTAACTTTTCCAGGTTTATTAGGCAACATTTACTAATTTTTAGTGACATAATTAACCCTTTTTCAATTGTCCTTGGAGAATGACGTTTTCTCCATTTACTACACTTATCACATATTTAAATACAAGCAGTTACTCAAGATCAATATTTTTAAAGTACAGTTGAAACTCTTTTGTCCGGCATGTTTTGAATCTGCCACCATTAGTTCGAGGGGCGGCCACCAGGGCGATGCTATTAGCAGTACAAAGGCGCCAAAGTTTTTTTACATCTGAAACTGAGGGTTTTGGTTAGATATTCTTGTTTTGGCTTGTATTCTGGCTGTATTTTAGCCCTTAGTTATATCTTTCAGTAGAACAAGAGTTGTGAAATGCGGTGTATTATTTCATGTTTTAAGCCGTACTCTACCTTGTAGTAATAGCAATCAGTTTTTCTATAGATAAATATTTAAATTCCCTGAGGTTTTTTTGGTTTTCCTCGCTTGTAGCCACCATGAATACATACTGACCCTGACATCCCTGAGGCTGATCCCTTCCTCCAGCGAGTCCTCTGAGCTGCGCCGACTCGAGTGGTAACTGTTGTTACCCCCACCAGAGAGCAGCGAGCTGCTGCGGTTCACGGAGGCGGCCACACGGGGCGTCCTATTTCCTGGCTCTGCTACAGAACATAAAGCCCGCAGAGAGAGCATGAGGTGATGCTGGTCAATAACTTATGTCATATTGGTTTTATTTTAATTAGTTAAAAAATGACACCTGGACACAGGAATTGGACCATAGACACTTGGCTTAGTATGCCAATGCGTTAAAAATGAGCTACGCATTATTTGTCCTGTGTTCTGGGCAACTCTTCACTCATATTTTAAGGCTGAACCTATGGTGAACGGACGTGTGGAAATCATCGGCTATCATTGAAAACCAGACGCACGTCTATCAAAGACTCTGCCTTAAACTATTAGTGACAAATCCTGGAAAGCTCAGTGCTAAAGCATTTGCATGCTAACCCAAAGGTCCTGGGTTTGATTCCTGTGTCCGGGTAGAATTTGTTTAACTAATCGTAATATATGATGACAATGACAGCTGTAGTAGCCATAACCTAAGATCATTCCATTTCATGTATTGATTTTAGCATAAAATAATGTATATTTATTACATTGGTTTTTTTTATGAAACATAAATATTACCGTTAAATTTGAGCCAATAATATAGGATACTTAATTTGAGGGAGGTGACAATAAGTTAGTCTATGCATACTTTTATCACTCCCCATTAAAGACCTTTATTTATCTATATTTTATTTACATCGATTGATTTTAACGAGATTGTTAGCAAATGGGAGTCCATTTAAAGTGCAATTTAAATCCCTAATATCCGGTCAGCTTCACTCGTGGTGAAGATTAAATTTAAACCACAAAGAGAAATGAACCAACATATATCAGAGATGGTTGCTCATACACTGAAGCACGACTCCAACGATTATGAGTAAGGCCGGAGTCTATTCTAAGTGAATAATTGCACTTCTACAGAAATGGGGAGGAGATTAAACACACACTGGTTTATATAAATTGTGTCTTTTCTATCCTGAAAGGTGATAGGGTGGCGGTATCCTCCAGAAATGGGGACGCAAAGTAGCTAGGACATAGCTAGACGCAAGAAACTGACCGGTGAAGGAGTCATAACTCTTGTTGGTGTTCTCCTCAATTTCCTTCTGTTGCCTCTCGAGTTCCCGCATGCGTATCTCCCGGGCCTCTGCCCTTGCCTGTCTCCTCGCTGCAAGGCGGGCCTCTGCCTGTACAGATAATAATCACATTGTCACACACATGGGCAAGTCAAACTTCTGAAAAATTGAATCAAGTGACATAACAACCTAAGGGGATCATCTCACAAGGTCTCTGCCCTCGCCTGTCCCCAAGCTACTAAGTGAGAATCTGCACGACTGAGCAATATTTCACATATTTTTTAATTTTGTTAGTTATTTTTTGGAGGGAAAAAAACAAAAACAGTAACACTAGATATATTCTTTGAAGGAATATATTGAGAATGTTATTATAACACATTTACGATAACACACTTCTTTTTTTCTTTCTTTCTTCCACTATGTTTTACTAACACACCAGGGCTATATACATTTTACTAATGTTAGTGGGGTAAGTGAGGAAGCTATAATTTAGAAAAATGATGGCTGCATTTGCATGTAGTAGAGTGGGGAACCATTTAAGAAAAAACAACAAATACCCCCAGCCAGGATTTGAACCCCAAACTCCCTGTAATTGGCAAACCAAACAAGATGAGACTGACATTTAACCTTCATGCCCATCGATGCAGATCACACACACAAAACCAGTTTACAAAAATTATTGAGCATAATATATGAAATTAAGTTGTGCTAGTAATAAGAACTTAGATCTGTTGTGAATTTAGTAATTATTTAGTCAAGGACTCATTCCTAACCTATTAGCATAATTAGTACATAAATATATAGCCCAAATGTGTAGTAAGAAGTGGTGCAATAAACTAAAAAAGAATCACTATTAGATCAAATATGATACATTTATTAGGATTGTCATTCTTCCCAAGCAATATTTACTGTTTTTAGCAAGTAATGATTCATATTTTAAATTCTTTTTTAATGCAATTTTTACCATTTTTATTACTAAGATTGAAAGAAAATATTTAAAAACTAGATAGGGGATATAAAATAGTCATTGCTATACCTAAAGCTGCTATTTAATTATTTAGTATTGACTTGAGAACCAAGTGGAAGGAAGAGCCTTGAATAAGGATTTTCAAAAATTACAAATTCTGAATGTTTGCGATTGAAATTATGTATTATTATAAATAACTTTATAAAATTAGTACATATTTAACAGAATTGTTTTTCTTCTTCTTAAAACAAAACTAGACAAAATGTGGAAGATTTGAGTTATATTATTAATTGGACACATTCAATTTGAGCAGGACTTCACTTTAAAAACAATTCAAAGCAAAAACTTAAGATTAAATACTCACAAAACCAATTGGTACTGAGAATTAAATGATTAGTAAAAACATTTAATGGATTGCATAGGTCTAAATATTAAAAATACATATCAATAAAACTTATAATATATTAGAATCAGTTTCACAGTTTTTGACCAGACATATAAGACAGTAAAGAAACACAAAACAAGCTCAAGGTTCCAATAAATAGGTATGATAGTCAATAAACTGATAAACTTAAGATAACACAAACCAATCATTATCTATCTAATACTATTTGTACTAATAGGAAAACAAAACCCATAAGTAATAGATGTGAGTAAAGGTATTAGTTTAAATTAATTACCCTCAATAGACATATATTGTTTTAATGTGAAGTATATATTTACAGACTAATTTTCATAGAAAGCTCCTTTTATTAAAATAGGCTATACAAATATTTTTTTGGATCAAGAATGATTAAATTTCTATACACTAGTATTATTATTGTTATCAAAAGTGACAGCTGCAGATCACATGACTTGACATATGAAAGTAGATTTGGTAGCTTTTCTAGCTGTAGTATAAGAGTTGTTTTTTTGTTATCACTGCCGTTTACTACCTGTTCAGTTTATACGTATATGATAATTGCACTAATGTGAAGAAAGAACCATTTTAGAGGTAATTTACCCGCATTTGCGTGGAAGGAGAGTGAGAAACCATAGAGGAAAAACCACCCTCAGTAGACTTGACGGGGATTCAAACCCCGATATCACTGTCATCATCAGGCCAGGCTAAAATAAGATTGTTTCAATACAAATTTGAATGTACTTTGAACAATATCTTTGTAAGAAATACTTGATCCAGTTTTTTTAAATATAATATATATTTAAACTGTTGGATCAACATAAACATAAAAATACGCAAGATAATTATATTACCCAAGGTTTGCAATTTTTTTTAAAAATTGTTCATATACAAAATGTGTTTTCACATTTTCATTGCTCTCAATTATTGTGTCTTTAAGTATACCTCAACAATAGGAAAATATAAAACATTCCTTTAACACCTTCAAGCTATAAGATTACTTGTGGAGTTGGAGTCAAAGCCATGAAGGCGGAAGTAGTTTTGGGTGGAGTTGGAGTTGGTAAAATTGTTCCCACTCCTGACTCCGGCTTCAAAATTAAAACTTTTAATATTATAACAATATTATTATAAATATATAATTTTAATTTTATTCTTTTTTTAGGACCAATATATGTAATTTTGATCGACATATTTATTCAAATATAAATTCACAATGCCAAAGAAGCTTCCCAGGAAGTCATCAGTATTTGAGCATTTTCCTGCAGTAAATTTGTTATTACTAATTAAAATACTTTAGCCGTTTCTGAAAGAGTTGGAGTCAAAGGTTTGACATACCCAATCCAAAGCTTTGCTCAAATTATGCAAATACAAATAGTTTAGTGATGAATTGAATGTTTCTAAAGTAGGTATGAATCAGAATTCAAAACCATCAACGTAATTGTCCCAACATAAAATGATTGAATTCATGAATCTATGGACTCCTCTTGTGTATTAGATGTTATCAAGGTGTGTACAGTAAGTTAGAATATACTAGCCTATCTCACTGACGAATGATGTTGAGATTACTTAGAATGGTGTAATCGCTGTTTGTCAAATGAGAAAGTGTTATATTATGTGGATTAAATGGGGGTTTCCAAAGTTTCCAAGTAGAGTAGAGTGTTGATAATTCAGATGTCAAAAATCCTGATCGTCGATAATATGTATCGCCAGGAAAAAATATTATTTATAAAAATAACTACAGTGGTATCGGTATCAGAGACATGGCCACCAAAAAATGCACCTCAACTCTTGTAAAAAAAACAACCACTTTTTAGTTGTTAGATTTTTGCCTTATTTATGATATCCCTTCAGAATTTGAGATATTTAGCAACAAAAAACCATATGTAAATTTGTTGTTTAAATAAAGTGAAAATGTTTCTACCTTAACACTGAGTTTTCTTAAGTATCCCGTCCAAGCTTAATTTTTTATTTTCTGTGTTTTCAAAAATCGGATAAATCAATAATCTGGACTTGGTTGATCGATCCTCAATTAGTCCAAATTATCGACATTCTACTGTAATTTAAAAACCACCTGTTTATTATTTCTAGCTTATGGTTAAAATATAACATAATACGCACTTATCATCACCAAATTAATATGCAAGTATAAAAGAAAAAGCTAAAATGATGTTTTTAAGTTCAATTTTATGTCCGACTAGTGTGTGTACCATGGCCAAGAGCTTTGGGGCCTAAATATTAAGCGCTTTACTACCACCATCAATGGTTTTAAAGGTGGGATTGAAAGCAACACAGCGTTTTTTTTTGCAGTTTTTATAGCAAAACATTGAGTTTTATTTTCTTCACATGCTGATATCAACAGTTGTTGAATATCTGTCAAGGGTGTCCTGGAATTTATTAACAGCTTTTTATCTTAATTTAAAAAGTTTCTCATTTAATGCCGCAATGCTTATGACAGATATTCAACAAATGTTGATATCAACACGTGAAGAAAATTAAACTATGTTTTTACGGGAGAATTACAGTAGTTGATTTTTTGTAGCAAAAAAAAAGTTTTTATATAAAAACTGCAAAAATACTGCACTTAATTTGCATCCCCTAACCTCCCACCTTAAAGGAGTCTTGTTTGAATCCTACTCATAGCCTTCAGATGAATATTTAAAAGGTAGAATAAGATTGATACAAGACTATTGAGGTCAGGAAATTCCAGGTGCTCATTGACCAATTGTGGGAATCTATTGAAAACATCTCGTTAAGGAAAGTCTCTTCTCTTTTTTTTAAGGTATTTTGTGTATTTATTTGAAAGAAGGTACAAGAAAGGTGGATATAAAATATAAAAGGAAGCAAACACAACATGGTTTTTACAATGAAAATAAGAACACAGTTCACATTTATATTGCTGCCACTGGACAAACAGGTAAAGGCTGCCTCTTAAGGAAAATCGATCCTCTTTTAGGAAGTTGTGTTGCGCGTTTTACACTCCCTCCTGATTAGTTCCGATAGAATGAAACTGAAGTTGGGGGATTGGACAGTAACGATCGATTTTTTTTAAGGGACCACCATTACCTGTTTGTCCAGTGGCAGCAATGTAAAAGTGTGAACTGTGTTCTTCTTTTCATTGTAAAATACATGTTGTGTTTGTTCGTTTTTTTATGTTTTCTATCTAACTTTCCTGTACCTTCTTCCAAATAAATATTAAAAACATTACACAGTGTTCCACAAAATCAACATAATTTCCCAGTGTTAAACTTTTAACACGTTTCGGCCTTTTTTTTATGATTAAAGAAAGCCAAACTTTCCATCTGTGTAACCTAGATATGAGTTTTACTCTGCAGGTCACTAATTAAAATGAGTATAATCTAATACTAAAATAAACTTCAAAAAAGATAACATATGTTATCTTTAAAAGCTTGTATGATTTATAACATTAGTTATCAATATCAGGATGATAAGGAAAAATTCTTTCACCTGGGTAACATTGAACAGTCATAAATAGTTTCATGGGGAGTTATGATAATAATTAATACAAATAGAATGTTATTTTCAAAACAGCTCTTGAGTGACTCCTCAGAACAAAGCGAGTTGGTTGAGATTGGAGGGTCTAGAAGACAAACATGTTGCGGGCCGCAGATTGTACCCATTGGTCTAAATCAGTGATAGGCCTACTCAAATTGGGGTACATGTACCTCTAGGGTGGGGAAGATGTAACATTTTATATACATCAAAATTTAGAAATTTTGCACACCCTAAAAACATTTGAATGTAGCTTATTTGATATATTTTAGATGTAGATTATATTAGGCCTATATTACGTATAACTTTCATTATGCGCCAATTACTTTCGGGGCATAAAGTTGAAGATAAAATATATTTGGGGTTAGGCAAATAACACAAGGTTGAATACCACTGGTTTAGATGGTACACTCTTTTTATGATGAACAGTAGCAGTCTAACCTTGACGCTTCACACCATGGTGTAGCTTATTAGATAGGGCCCCAGTGTGGTTCGTAAAGGAAGTGCACATAAGAGTATTATTTACATGGCACTCCTAAGAACTTCCGTCAGTCACAATGTTCTAAGCCTTGGACTTTCAAGAATCGTTTGTTTAACCTACTGGTGGGAAAGTGTGAATTACAAGAGGTGTGAATTGGGCTAATTATAATGTTACGCCCCCTTTTTAATTAACACGTTAACAACTAAACATGAAGAGTTGGTCACGGGATGGAGCGGTTAACTGACCCAATCAGGGCTACCTCACTTTCTTCTTAGTCATTTTAGTTTCTACAGAGATAGTCAGTTCTTACACTAGAGCCGTATTTATCAAACAAACTGTGGTTTGCATAACCTTAAAGGTATGCAACTGGTAAAAAGGTTTGGAAACACAAACAAAAATAACTTTTACCTCCACTGATTACATTTTGAGTTTTTGTGTGGGGTTCAAACATATTATGTTTTGTCAATTCTGATTTAGAAAATTACTTTTGACAAAGAATGTGTTGGTGAGTTTTGTACTCTATTCACTAATCAGTTGGCCTATAAGATTGCAATAATGTTTGATATGATAGTTTTTGTTTACAGAATAACCCTTCACACTTGAGAATGTAGATTTACAAAAATACATTATTGTGATGGCTTTATTAAATACGTAAAGCCCATATCGACTCTCTTTGGTAGACACATGCTCTAAGGCAGAGGTTCCAAAACTTTTTAAACTGAAGAAGCCCAGAAAAAAAACATGATAGAACCCTCATAGGCCTAAAACTTTTTACACTAATATTATTAACATTCAATAATGAGAGTTAAATTTTACAAGTACAAAAATATAAAACAAACGGAAAACTTCACATGTTCTGGCTGCACCTTTGGCAAATGTTCTTTAATCAGATTTAGAAAAAGTGGCAATCCTAATTATTGATGCTATTTTTTATTGTGAAAAACAAATAGATAGTATTCTAAAACACGAAGTCTGAAATAACTATGGCGGAGCACAGTTTGAAAAAGGCTGCTCTAAGGCATCACTCTTGCAATAGAATGGCTGTGAAGACGGAGAAATTGGGGCTCGAATCCCGGTCAAGTGTACTGAGGATGAATTTTCCTAAATGGTTTCGCATTCTCCCTCCACGCAAATGTGGGTCTTCTCTCTATTTATTTAACCTTTCTAATTGCTAACAAATTTGTGTATTTAGTACATGTGTGTATAGCTCAAAGAGGTGGTAGGAACTGCGGAATTTAACCAATTGTGGTTTTCTACATTCTCTTCTCGGCTACAGCAAAAATGGGACTAAGGAAAAAGGTTTTTAATCCAAATTTCAATTGTTTTATTTTAAATTTTATTGCATTTTTTTAACGGGTAGTAAAACAGTCTACATTGGTCCACTCATTGTTTTCTAATAAAGACTAAAGACACCACGATGCTATGCCTGGTTCGAGCTTTACTATTTACCTTGATTCAGATAGGAAGTCCGTTCTGAAAGGCTTTATTTTGTATCAGAATCCTAGTGTACCGTAGTATTTTGGTAAGATAAAAGGCCTTACATAACAGACTTCATACCAAAATCTTGATAGAGCTGATTTGCGAGTTATAAGTGCAGATAGTTTAAATATGTTTTGTTGGGTATATTAATAAGTAGCAGATTAAAATGAATCATTAAATTAATCATACATACTTGGTCATTGCTTTTCCCGAGAAAATTATTCAGGTACTCGGCATCCTCTTCGTTCTCTGTTTCATCGACCATATTCCCTTTACTTCTGTGTTTGTTATTGATATCTTCATCGTTTTCAAGATCATAACCATCACTATCTTCACTATAATCACCATCGTTTCTATTCACAGCTTTATCAACTGCATCCTCTTTCATTCCGTTGATGTCAGCGGTGTCTTCATTCTCAGTCTTGCTTTCCTCCCAAAACTGACCTGGCACATTTTCTATTCTTTTGACACCCCTGTTATCATCATTAGCAGCCCTTATTTCACCAACCACATAATTTTTCTTCCCATCTTCCTCCTTTACATCCCCTAATTCACCGACCCCATCGTTTTTCTTCCCATCTTCCTCCTTTACATCCCCTAATTCATCGACCACTTCATTTTTCTTCCCATCTTCCTCCTTTACATCCCCTAATTCACCGACCACATCGTTTTTCTTCCCATCTTCCTCCTTTACATCCCCTAATTCATCGACCACATCGTTTTTCTTCCCATCTTCCTCCTTTACATCCCCTAATTCATCGACCACATCGTTTTTATTCCCATCTTCCTCCTTTACATCCCCTAATTCACTGACCACATCATTTTTCTTCCCATCTTCCTCCTTTACATCCCCTAATTCATTGACTGTATCATTTTTCTTCCCAGCTTCCTCCTTTACATCCCCTAATTCATCGACTGTATCATTTTTCTTCCCAGCTTCCTCCTTTACATCCCCTAATTCACTGACCACATCATTTTTCTTCCCATCTTCCTCCTTTACATCCCCTAATTCATCGACCACATCGTTTTTCTTCCCATCTTCCTCCTTTACATCCCCTAAATTCATTGACTGTATCATTTTTCTTCCCAGCTTCCTCACTTACATCCCCTAATTCATCGACCACATCATTTTTCTTCCCAGCTTCCTCCCTTACATCCCCTAATTCACCGACCACATCGTTTTTCTTCCCATCTTCCTCCTTTACATCCCCTAATTCACCAACTATATCCTTGTTCTTTGGAATTATATCAATATATTCTCCCTTTTCATCCTCTAATTTAGAAACTAACCTCTCTTCCTCTTTGCTGATGTCTGTGATATAATGTCCAATGTTCACCTTCTTATTAGATCCACTTCCTGCAGCACTATTGTCAATCACAGAACTTCCTGTGGGATCAGACCCTACAACTTGGTTAGCACTTTCTTCAGAGGGTGCCTCATCAAGACACTTCCTACTATCCTGGGAGTCAGCCCTATCACAACCACTTTCAGCGGCCAAAAGAGTGTCCTCAACGGTTTTCACGATGTATTTGGACACTACAACACCTTCCTCAGTGGATACAGAGGACTTGCCACTGCCAGGACTTGACTGCGGGATGTTTCCAAGGGCCGAGGAACTCACGTCTGAGACTTCACCGTCAGGCTCCTCATCCTTGGGGGGCGTGGCCAGCACATCCTTACGAAGGTTGCGTACAATCTTTTCCTCGACTACGGATTTCGTCCAGATCTGATTTATCACTGAGCGATGTCGAACTTTCCTTATCGCTATCGATTGGAGCGGATTTATCTGAGAAACGCGAGCTAATCTCGGGATTACTACTTGAGGTGTCGTCTTCTTCACTGTCGTCTTGTCGCGGGTCAATCACCGGAACTATGGGGAACTCGTCGGTGAGACCTGGGCGTCCGCCCCCTTTGGTGCCCTCCGCACCGGCGGTGTTGCCCATCCTCGGCTTGCTCAGGGGTATCTCACTGACGGCGTCGTAGAAGCAACATTCGTCGGCATCTTCCATCCGAACAGATAAAAAACACACACGAAAATGTACGCCTCAAGTTGAGTGTAAACCGAGCATTGACGCCGCGTCCCTCATGTTTACCTCTCACCAAACTGGAACTTGTCAAAAGACACGCACGGAATACCGAGGAACCGGACTCGAGAGAGTAACCAACCGTCAACGGCGCATTCCAGGGGATACCGCGGTGAAAACAACACCCGCCGGAATTCTGCCTGGAACGGGGCGTGTCCCTCGTGACTTGGGACCTCCAAGCGGTAAGGGAGAAGGTTCAGCCGACACTTCTTACAAGAGGGACGAGTTCGGTACTCACTCCGGTGAAATCCGATTAATAGCCGCCTTTAACGCGCTTGGAATGCAAGGTCGTACCGTACATTCGCCGACTAAGTAAAACGCTCCAGAGTGTGAAATAAATCAAAGAGAAAATAAACCACGCGAATCAAATGAATAAACAAACACAATTTATGCTAGCACGTAATTATTTTAACAACGGACCTCTTTTAAAGACACAAACACTTGGTAGAACAGATACAAATCGCGCTAATGCAGTTAGTTTCAGTGCTCGGTAATTGTGACGGATCTGAAATCACGCTCGAGCTCACAGGAAAGACTCAAACCGGCAGAGAGAGATTATTTCGAAAGCGGGCACGTTATCTATCATTGCACCATTTCCCCTTCCTCGACCCTGACACGATTTTAAAAAACAAAATAATAACAAATTCACAAAGTACGCGCACTTAGTTCACTCATTTAAAAAAACAGTTGTAAGATCAAATTAAAATCAATCGACGCGAAGTTATCCACGTCATGTCGTCGCATACAGCGTGACCGAGCTATTTACTAAGAATGTCGGTTATCAGCGCTCGACAGGTGCGATCTACCAGGTAACTTTAGGAAGAACGTTAGCGTGCCACAGATTCCAAACAGTCTCACCGGTCGGTTACGTCACCGGAAACTTCTACACCAAAACACTTCTAAAGAAAGTTCACCTGTGTCGTTAAATCCTGTGCCGTCGAAAAAAATAAATAAAAAGAATTACCCATCAAATATTGATACCACCAAATAATCACAAAGAGATCAAAACGACTTAAGTACTAAATTTATAAAGCGGGTCAAAAGAGAATCGTAAACTTGTCGCGACACTTTCTTCGAGTGGACGTTCTAGAGAGGATGCGAACCTTATGGAAACAAACAGCGGCTCCGCGAGATTAGGAAGCTGAAGCGCGGGGGGGGGGTTACTTTTCAAACACACAAATATCTGCATAGCTTCCCGATCACGACGGAACTACCGGGGGAACCAGTCACAAAAGACGAGAACCAGAGGACAGATGTTCCTGGGGAGGGAAAGAGAGAAGACAGAAGCGGACACAACACAAACTTAGGAAGAAGGGGAAAAGGGGCAGACATTGGCGAACACACAGCCCGATATGCAAGAGACGGCGAGATTAACTGAAAAAAAGTTTCGAGTCCCTCCTAGACACGTTAGAACAGCTGACTGCCGTGTGTGTGTGTGTGTGTGAGTGTGTGTCTTCCCTTCCTCCCGTCTTTCCAAGCCTTCCCCCCCCCACCAAACTTCCATGACTCGCAAACTGGCGGAGCGGGTGTGGTTTTTATTGTAAGGCCAACTGTACCTCTTTCAAGGTCGTACACCGAGGCCCAGTCATACTTGAGGACAAACGATGATGTCACAGACAGACTTTTAGCACCCACGAGGATAAGACACCTACAATTGATTTGTTCGACCCGAGACTTCTGACGTTTGGCCTTCTTCCCGAGTGCTTTGGCTTATTTTGAATAAATGGCTTGGCTTACCTACTGGCTTATCTTCAGTTAAAAAGGAAAACCTAGTTTATTACAACAGATACCACCCCTAGCCTGACTTCATAAGTGGTAGTGATAAGAAGGGCTTTAGAATAGGAAGCAGTTTTGGATAGAATCGGTAAAAATGTACAGACTCCAGCTTCAAAATAAAAAACTTATGATATAACAATATTATGGTAAACATATAATTTTATAGTTTTTCTTATCCTTTAGAACCAATATTTGTAGTTTTGATTGACAAATTTATTCAAATATAAATTCACAATGCCAATGAAGCTTCCCATGAAGTAACTTGTTTTGGAGAAATTTAATGCAATATATTTTTAATTTCTAATTACTTCTTAATATACATCAGCCATTTATGAGGGCGTCGAAGTCTGACAGTAGAAAATTAGGGAAAACGAAGTCGAAGGCTTGCCGTACCGAATCCACAGCCCTGCTGGTGATAAGAGTGATATTTTAATCCATGCAGCTGACCAAAAAGGGTCAAAGTTACCATGACTAGCAGGCCTAGTATGATTAAAAGGGTTGTTCTTGATGAATTATTACTATACGTATATATTATTCCAACAATTAGTCGGAAATGTCGCTACAGATGTCAGCACCAGCGTGGGAAAGAAATCGTATAAAATAATGGGAATGTAATTTTAAATATAACACTAGGAATAATGGAAGGGGGCTGGAGGGTGAATAGCATCCTACCTCCTCAAAAGGGCAAGCCACCCACCCATCCCGTGGGCCTGTTCTCAGCCCGCACCTTCCGAACCAAATAATTACATCCAAACCAACACAATTCTAGAACACACCCAGTCTCTCGACCACCAATCCATCAACGTGAGAGGGACCTCCAATTCAGCCAGTAACATTTAACGGCCATGTCTAGAATTGAACCAGGGACCTTTACGCTCCTAAAAGAGACCTACCTCACCCAGGAAAAAGTTTCGACGTGGGCATACGGACTAAGGTGTCAGCTCCATATAGTCTGAGTTGCCGATGAAGGTAAGGTCAGGGGGTTTCAAATCTCAGCCGGGTGTGTCGAAAGTTTTTTTTTTCCTTATTGGTTTCTTACTTTCCTTTCATGCAAATGCGGGTATTTTTTCTTTTAATGCTATCTTCCTCTTACCTACGCGGGTCACTATAATATAAGTACTACCTTGTCTCTCTGCCGCTGTGGTCCTCAGCTCCTCTCTCTCTCTCCCGAAGACCCGGGTTCGTATCAGCCTCGCAAGGTAAACCAACACTTACACTATTTCACAACAAAAGACGCCGACGCCGGACGACGCCTAGACCACAAGTGGGGGACGCAAATAAACCTGACCCAAATGATGATGGGTCTAGTTTGATCCGGCAAGAGGTACCCCCTCTCCCCCTTTTAAATGAACTGCACCAGGTAGGGTGCAATTTCAGAGGGAGTAGGTGAGAGAAGTCGAACGTAGACTTCAAGGGTGCTCTCCTGGGTTCGTCCCTCGGTGAAGTTACGACGGTCATAGGTGAGTCTAAAGAGCTAACCTTACATTGGGCTTTTAATAGCCCATCTTGCCTTCGGATAACACCTAACTTAGGTGGGCTATATATCTCGAACCAGACGACTTATGAGCCCATCACACCCCCCGGATAGCACCTAAATAAGTTGGGCTAGATAGCTCAAATCAGACGTCTTAAGAGGCCGTCTACCCCATCGGATAGCACTAAATTATCAAAACAAATAAATTTTAATATGAACAAATCTCTAAAAAAGGGCCTTTCAGAAAATACAAACATATTTTATTGCTGTGAACATTTATAACAATTTCACTCTATTAATGGTGTTATTTTCTAAATATTGATACTATCTATCAAAAGTGGCAGTTGCAAATCACATGAGCCGACGTGGATCTAGTCAGATAAGGTTCTCCCTATGAAACGTGGACTGTAGTTAAGCGACAGATGTAGCCTATTACCCTAGTATTCCCAGCCAACATCTGCGAGTCTATTTCAGACACTCAAGTACTGTATGTACATTCTGCTCCGATAAGTCAGAGACCCGTTGGGAGAATCAGTCGGAGAGCATTTGGGAAACATCTCGGTAACATCGCTGTACAAACAACTCGGTTTGATATAGAGACGTGTAATTCGAGAACTAATCGTTCAAAGTGAACGGTTGTTTAAAGTGAACTAGTCGAACTAGTATAGAAGGAGATCACGAACGACTGAGATACAAGTTGTAGGTCACGAACGACTGAGATACAAGTTGTATGTCACGAACGACGGAGATAGAAGCTGTAGGTCGAGAAAGACTGATATACAAGTTGTATGTCACGAACGATTGAGATACAAGTTGTATGTCACGAACGACTGAGATACAAGTTGTATGTCACGAACGACGGAGATAGAAGCTGTAGGTCGAGAAAGACTGAGATACAAGTTGTATGTCACGAACGACGGAGATACAAGTTGTATGTCACGAACGACGGAGATACAAGTTATATGTCGCGAACGACGGAGATAGAAGCTGTAGGTCGAGAAAGACTGAGATACAAGTTGTATGTCACGAACGACGGACATAGAAGCTGTAGGTCAAGAAAGACTGATATACAAGTTGTATGTCACGAACGACGGAGATAGAAGCTGTAGGTCGAGAAAGACTGATATACAAGTTGTATGTCACGAACGACTGAAGATACAAGTTGTATGTCACGAACGACGGAGATAGAAGCTGTAGGTCGAGAAAGACTGAGATAGAAGCTGTATGTCAGAACGACTGAGATAGAAGCTGTAGGTCGAGAAAGACTGATATACAAGTTGTATGTCACGAACGACGGAGATACAAGCCACAGTATCACCAATGCAGGAGTACTGTGTTGCCATATATACATTCAAAATATTGCTGCAAAGGGAACTGTCCCCCTCTCTGCCTGGCTTGATTTCGCAACAATGTAGAGCACATCCGAACACAAACGAAGTTCCCCGAGCTGTCAGTTGCTGCAATTACAAACACGTAGTTAATATTTAGCACCGCGTCTTACTACCCGTTCGGGTTATACGCTTAAGTACTAATTACGCTAATGGATTAGGAATTGGGAGGGTTGAATTTTAGAGGAAGTGAACCCGCATTTGCGTGGAGGAAGAGTGGAAAACCATTTAGGAAAAACCACCCCCAGTTCACCCGACCGAGATTCGAACCTCGATCTCCCCGTCCTCGGCGGTCGAGCTCAACACGACTAGCGCGTTAGCCAACTACGCCATCGAGGCGGGTAACACGTAGTTGAAGTTAGATTATTGGCAGATAGCATATTAATAAGTGAAAGAAGTTTTTTTTATTTAAAATGTAAACACATTGATGATTACTTTAAATTAATGTATGTGGCACATTCATATAAACAAGTTTGGACAGTGAAATATTTCCATAATGGTGACACGGCTGGACTGTGATAATGTCACTACTTTAATGGCTCACACGTAGAGGGAGAACATTAATTGACAATTCAAAAAGTTACTAGATCAACTTTCACGTCTTCATACGTCAAGTCATATAATCTAAAGTTGTCACTCATTTTTTTAGCACCGCGTATTATTAACTGTTCAGGTTATACGCATGTACTATTTACGCTGATGAGTTAGGTATGAGAAAAAGTTAATTTTAGAGGAAGTGTACCCGCATTTGCGCGGAGAAAAACACCCCTTGGTACACACCAGTCTCCCTGTTATCAGAAGTCTAGTATATTATGAGAATGACGCCTTAGACCATGCAGCCACCGAAACTTGTCACTGTCAATAGCTATTAAATAACACTGAGTTAATATCGTAAAGTAAAATGTTATCATGGTTTGTTGGCCATAAAAAGTGTGTTTGTTATTTTTTAAAAGGCCGTTCCTACCAGGGACCTACTATAGTCTAAGTTTCTTCTTACAGTGACCCGACTATAGAATAGCATGTTGCCTGTGATGCTGCCCAGCGCTGTGTTTTTGTGTGGTTTTGTGTGTGTATAAATAAACAAAAAAAATACTGCTTTATTTACGATTTTAATAAGAATAAAATAAATACAGCAAGGACATATTTAACTACTCACCACCATTTTGGTGCTTGGATAAATTTTTAAAATATATGTTTATTCTGTTATTATTCAGGCAACAAAGCTGAGTAGACCCATGTCAAGATATTTACAAATGAAATAGGAAGTATTAGCATGGTACTAGTGAGTAGAATGATAGTTCCGAGTAGTAGGCCTACACTTTGTAAATGAGCCGGCAAAGAAAGAGGGATGAGAGGGAGGGCTTTCAATCACCAACTTTTGAGAATAGCATACCTTGATATAAGCAGAAACTTGATTTTTGTAGGAAAAGTGACAGATTAAAATTATTAGTCAAGAACTTTTCAGCTGTGGTCAAAAAGTGGCGGGCAGATGCAAAAGCCAATGACGCCCGCGGTCATAGGTTTGGGGACCCCTGGTCTAGACTGTATCGGAAGTGAGCGTACATAATATTTATATTGGTGCTATCAGGCACTCCAGAGCCATCTACAGGCGACTCTCATTACCATGTCATTACTTCACCGGGCACTTCACTCCGATTACGTAACCACACTTTACCAACGACGGATAGATAGCCTAATTATTAAAATTGGTCTTTTAAAATATAAAACAGAGAGAAAACATTTTTAGTTTCTGTTACTTATTTGAAAAAATTGCTCAATTGTGGCGTATGCAAGCATTTTTATTTTCTCATATAGAAACAATGAAATGATAATGATCTGCTTCGGTGGCCGCATGGTCTAAGGTAGCTATTCATAACCAGGGGGCCACAAAAGGTTTTTTTTGGGGGGTGAGGGGGGCCTCGAAAAATAATTAAAAAGATTACAAATTTTATTTGCTTATTACTGAGGTCAATAATATAAAATTCAAATTTTAGCTTCAAACGAAATGATTCCAAAATTAAATGATATAATGATAGTTTCTGTAAAAGTTATAAATATTAAAAAAGCAAATGCTCTTAATTCTAGACTATTTTCTGCTCTTTGTGAAGAAGTTTGTCGGCCATACATCGCTACTACTTCACATAGAAATTAGATGGCTGTCGCGAGGGAAAATTCTTGATCGTTGATTAGAATTAAAAATGGAAGTTAACATTTCTTTAAATAATAAAAAATCCAGTTTTGTCACTTGTGTCGATAGTAGGAATTGGATTGCAAAATTTTCATATTTGGCGGATATTTTTTCTATTTTAAATCAGCTAAATTTATCTTTACAAGAAAACCAATCTAACATTTTTTCTATGAAAAATAAAATAGAAGCGATGAAAATGAAAATGCATAGATGGATTCAAAGAATAGAAATACTTATTTTTTAAATGTTTTCGAACTATTAGCAAATGATTTTCAGACAACAATTTTACATTTGATAAACAGCATATAAACTCTTTAATTAAATGTCATCTCCAGAAATTAATATAAAAATTCTATAAATATTTTCCAAATAATGAACTTTATAGCAGAAAATTGCGGAATCAAGCTCCATGTTGTAATAACTGGGAAAATACCAATTTATCACCTACGGACGAGGGTACAGTGCTGGAATTAAAGGATTTAAGTCTGACCTCCGTTTTCAAGAAAAAAGTTTAGTCCAATTTTGGATACATATCCGGAGTGAATATCTCCATCTGTTTACCATCACCATTCAAAATTTGCTACCCTTTGTTTCTACTTATTTATGCGAAAAGAGAGTAATAAAGGGTTAAAAACCACTGGTCTAAGGCTTTACCCTTGCAGTAGACTAGACTGCCGATGACAGGAAGATTGGAGTGAAATGAAGGTGGTTTTCCTATCTCCCTCCACACAAATACGGGTGCACTTCCTCTAAATTAAACCTTCCTAGTCCCTAGCACATTAGTGTAATTAGTACATGGGCGTATAGCCCGGACGGGTAGTAAGACGCGGTGCTAAAAACAACTTTTCTGTCTTTTTTTTTGAGAATTGTACGCCAACATAGAGTAATGAACCTTATCCTTCCGAACACAATCTTCTGTGTGCTATGAATTTTAACTAAACCACTTTTAAAAGGTAAAAAAATCAACAAATGATCACACACACACACAAAAAACACCAACTTAACCTCAAAGTAGATGACTGTGTAGCTGGTTCAATATTAATTCCATAAATTAATGCAACGGTGCCGCAGCGGCCTATATTTCACACAATCTTCTTCCCCACAGGAGCAGACTGACCTATATTTAGAACCCACCCTCCCCTTTTAAACGCACAACTTGCCTTGAATGAATCTCCCCCCCCCCCAAACCTAACCTTCCCCTATATTGACCCCTTACAAGGCTCAACTCTGGAACGGAATAAAAATTACGCACGTGGATAGCGAGACAGTTTGTTTATAATTCGCTCCAGCAAGCAGGAAACTGCAAGTATAGTGGGATTAACATAGGAATACACTTTTAGAAAATACAAACTTTTTTTTTGCTATCAACGATTATATTATTATTATTATTTAGCACCGCGTCTTACTACCCGTTCGGGTTATACGCCTAAGTACTAATTACGCTAATGGATTATGAATTGGGAGGGTTGAATTTAGAGGAAGTGAACCCGCATTTGCGTGGAGGGAGAGTGGAAAACCATTTAGGAAAAACCACCCCCAGTTCACCCGACCGAGATTCGAACCTCGATCTCCCCGTCCTCGGCGGTCGAGCTCAACACGACTAGCGCGTTAGCCAACTACGCCACCGAGGCGGGTAATCAACGATTATAACATTTTACTTTTATTATTAGAGTTGTCTTATAGATATTGATAATATTTATCAACGGTGACGAATGTAGATCACGCTCTAATGATGTAGATTTTCCCATTTAATATTATTCCAAATCAAAAGCTCCCAACCTTAATATATTTAAAGTTAATAGACAATTTTATAATGCTGAACTTATTGTTAAAATCTTCTCTCCTGATTTAACAAGCCAATAAGTGGTCCTTTTAGTTCTATAATTATATTGTTGACAAGTCTTTGTGTCGCCGTAGTAAAATCTTAGCATTTGTTAACAGATTTAGAATTTAGAATTTAAAAATTTAAGAATTTTGAAGCTTAAAGTCATTGTATATTAATACTCAATCATTTAATCATAACCTATTTGCAGATGTTAACCTTTTAACCCAAAATTTTTATAATTTGAATTCTGAACTTACATGAACTTGAAAATTGTTTTGTCTGACCTATTTTGGTACTCAGTTTTAAACATTTTTAACGTGTTTTCATATATTTTAGACTTATCATCACCTTATATACTGCTAAAATGATGATGAATTATTTATTAAATGTGTAATGTTCATTATTATACAATATGTTATTACCATAAGTTAACCTAATTTTACATTTTGATCTGCAATTTTATTTTATTGCATCAATTAACTTAACAAATTGTATCAATCAATTCTTCCTAAAGTCTTAAATTCTAAATCAAATCCACTCCTTACTTTCAACTTGTTTAGAATGTTTTCTAAAATGGTTTTGTTAACATGTTTAAACCCCCTCTTCCTAGTGACAGCAATATAAACCACCCACAATTAGATTTATTTATTTTTCTTTTACAAAATATGAAAATTAACAATGTATTTCAGTTTTAAGAGTTTTCATATATATAACGTCAAAACTCAAAAATCTCGTTTCAATTGTGACGGGAGATCAGATAATGTTAAGCAGGTTGTAGGGTGACCTAGTGGTCTAGGGATAAGGGGTCAGACTTCTGTGCTGAAGCTCCGGGGTTCAATCCTCGGTCCTGGCACAGATTTATCTGATTTCCAAACCCTTCCTTCACCTCTGACAAGACGTGTATTAAGCACAACTTGTGAAAGTGAGGAATGCCAGGCCTCCACCGTGGTTCGGATTCCACGTTAAACTGTAGGTCCTCCATTTCATCTCACAATCACCCTACCATTACACATTAGCGTAAGTGCGTATAATACGAACAGGTAGTAAGACGCGGTGCTAATAATAATAATAATAATAATAATAATAATAATAATAATAATAATAATAATAATAATAATAATAATAATAATAATAATAATAATAAA
>CABFWO010004877.1:0-56853 GCA_902155825.1 Timema genevievae
ATGCAATTTTAAAGGAGAACAACCCATCTCGGTAAAAGATGAATTGAGCCTTTCTTTTCTACACCAGTCACTTGTTCTGGGGGTGAACCAATGTCCTCGACTTCAGTGTGGTTATCTGCACTTTCATCAGCACTCTCTGCTTCACTTTTAAATAAAATAGCTCTACATTGAGAACGCAGCTTTTGCTCTGGTTTCACTTTAAATTCCTTCATTCCTTCATAGGTTTGTACATTGCTGTACAGTCACCACACATAGTGGCTTTCTCACTGGTCTCTTGTGCTTTCTGATGAGATCATAACATACTTATTGAAGATATTGAGACTTTCTCAAAAATACAATTTTATGGTGCAGACAAATGATCTCTAAGTCTTTTGTAGCTTCTGTTCTAAGATTCAAAAGAATTCTATTATCTTCAGTTAGAGCTGCTACATTTTCAATTTTTGTGCCACACTGTCAAAGTTAATTGCCCAACACTAATGTACTGCTGTACTAAAAGTTGAGTTTAGGCAGCTCAATACAGTGTTCTACCTCAGAAGAGCTGAAACAAACTGACTGAGGGGCTGCCAAGCTACTGCATGGTTGTTACCTGTGACTGAAATACAGTCAACAGTTTGTCATTTGTGCATGATTCACAAACACACACGTGTAAACAATAAAATGTGAATGATTGTTTAGTAGTAATTGATATTGTTATTCCTTTCTATCCTCAGACAATGTTGAGGTGTCAGAAAATCTACTTTAAAGAGAAATAACTAAAATGTGGTACTCACTTAGCAAAAAATATGTAAATTTTCAACCTCTACAAGTTTGTCTAGTACCTTTTTGTACAGGAGTCTTAGATTTTGGGTACAGTTGAAAAAATAGTCTTCCGACAGCCATTTTCTAAACAAACTTAAGAAAAAAGTACACATATTTTTGCAGAAGGAATCAAAAAGCCATCAATTTTATTCCTGAATATGATAGAACATATCTCTAGGCGCGCATATAAAAAAACTATGTTAGGGTGATACCTTTCCCTCACAATGATAATTCACTTTTTAATAAACAATATTTTCAGCGAATAAAAATAGGTAGGCCTAAAGCTTGTTTTATTAATTTTTTATTCGACTAAAATGAGCATTTAAAGTGTTCAATTTTTTTTTCTCTAAAATCCTCATACTTTCATTGACAAGGCTGTAAAATTTCAAGAGATTGAATGTTTTGTATGTGAGCTGGCATTGTTTTGGTAAGCAATAAGAGCTCGGAAGCAGTAAAAAATGAACACTCAGTGAAAGTTTGAAGGGCTGTAAAAACACTAGAGGAGCTAGAGGGGAAAATTGGATGTTGTTACCTACCACTATGGAAGGAATGAGTGAGTAGGTCTATACCAAGCTTCATCATTTCTACTTGAATTAAAGCTACTTCCATATTTCTTGTATGATGAATCAAACTTGATTGTTGTAGCACGTTCAATGGTATTTTGTGACTTGTGCCTTATTTGTGTTTATGCGAGTGGTTCTGTTTGTGACTGGCCACATCACAAATACAATGATGGCTATCTTTTCCGAAGCTAAACATGTTTGTAGAGATTGTTTGATCACATATATTATCCACCGGTTGTTATTCTTCAAAACCTCATGGAGGACCATTGACCACACTAGTGTATAGAGTACAAACCAACCCAAATATCTCCCTCCACTATTTGTGCTAGGGTGGAAGTGTCACAAAGTCACTGCAAGCCTGTCATTAAACAACTGTTGAATTAAAACAAAATTTTTTATATAATTTAATCATTAAAATTTTTTTTATAAAGGTTATTGCATACATTTATTCTATGATGTCGGCCCCAAATGTTAAAAATAACCTGACCAGTACTAACATTTAGTAATGTTTCAGCACAACTCCTAAAGTACATTTTTATAAATAAACATTCATTTATAGTTTTACAACTGGATAAACAGTCTTTAAAAGAAATTTTAAAATTTCTGGGAAATCTGTATATTATGGTGGAAATTTCTTTTAGAGCTTGAATAGCCACCCTGATTTTATTTTTTTTACTAATCAATTTTTTTAAATTTGCTTTCTTCATTTGATTTGCTCTTTCACTTAAACTTTGTCAACCATGGCTAAGTGGAGGGTGCCTATGCTAGGCTGGGCCGGTCAACTATTTTGTCAACCAGCCGATGTTAATTATTTGTTGCTGATTAGGCTAGTCACTGATACCGATCATTTGGTTTATTTAATTTTAAATATCACAAAGATAATATATCTATTTACAATACTCAAAGATCAACTGTTTGTGTGGGCCATTTTTATTTGGTTCTGTATCAGCATGTTTGCTTATACAAGCCTAAATGAAAATTAGAGTTAATTTAAATATAATTCGGTGACCTGGTGGTCTAGAGGTAAGGTGTCAGACTTCTGTGCTGAGGGTCCGGGGTTCAATCCTCGGTCCTAGCACAGATTTATCTGATTGCCAAACCCTTCCTTACACCTCTGATAAGATGTGTATTAATCACAACTTGTGAATGTGTGGAATGCCAGAGCTCCACCGTGGTTGGGATCCCATGTTAAACTGTAGGTCCTTCATTTCATCTCACAATCACCCTACCATTAGACATTAGCGTAAGTGCGTATAACCTGAATGGGTAGTAAGACATAATAAATAAATAAATATAATTCTCTTTTTCATAGCTCCTACCAGATTTTAAAGTTGGTTAGTTTTTGTGAAATTTAATCCACTCTTCTCATAGTTTAACATAAAAATTTTATTTTTAAATTTGGGCCTAAAATATCATGACGATTATATTCATTTTGGAATAAAAAACAAAAAATATTTTTTGTTCATTTAATTTCTTAGAATTTAAATAAGCTTAATTAATTTTAAAATAATTTAATAAATATCAACTGATAAACAAATAAATAAATAAATTTGAGCATTGATATAAAGATAAGTTCAGAAACCATAAAGTAATTTTGAAGCCTCTTAGATATCTTCCCTCGAATCTTCCCCAGTTTTATCTTCCCTCGAATCTTCCCCAGTTTTATCTTCCCTCCAGTCTTCCTCTCTTGGTTGAAGAACTGTTTGTTACTTGAGCTTGTTGGATGACCTTACCAAGATAATTCCTTCTGTAGTGACAAGTGCTGACTGCCAACAAGCAGGTAGGGGGGGAACGTTATAACAGGACAATACTCCCTCCCCTAGTGTTCATCAAGACAGAAGGGTTGGTGGCACATTCCAGCAGACAAGCAGTGTGAGCTCTGGCCTTGAGAGCTGTGACTAGCATGCTACTGTATGTCTTGTATGTGAATGTAGAATAAAGTAATATTACACTTCCTACAAACACCTCTCTCCAACTACAGAACAAATGACAAGGTTGTCTGCCAAGAGCCAGATTGGTAATATGCAGTGCTCAGGCCTAGTTTATTACTTTTCTTGGGAACTAGTTTCCCTCTGGCAGATTTATTCTGTATTTGTTTTACCTAATATCTAATTAAACAATTCAGAAAACCTTAGTAAGGTGGATTAACATTTTCTGACACAATTAACAGTTACATTTTCTATCATCAACCTGTACTTATATATAAATGTCTTGATTTGATTGAACGCAGAGCGGCAAAGTTTACGTACCAAGTGGCAAACGCGTTGTATTACTGTCACCTCAACAAAGTGATGCATCGAGACATTAAACCAGAAAATTTACTGCTTGATGTCTTTGGGAACATAAAGTTGGCGGACTTTGGCTGGTCTGTCCACACACCATCTGACAAGTAAGTGTTTGATAGTCTTATTTAACCCGCCTCGTTGGCGTAGTTGGCTAACGCGCCAGTCGTGTTGAGCTCGACCGCCGAGGATGGGGAGATCGAGGTTCGAATCTCGGTCGGGTGAACTGGGGGTGGTTTTTCCTAAATGGTTTTCCACTCTCCCTCCACGCAAATGCGGGTTCACTTCCTCTAAATTCAACCTTCCCAATTCCTAATCCATTAGTGTAATTAGTACTTAAGCGTATAACCCGAACGGGTAGTAAGACGCGGTGCTAAAATTAATTAATTAATTGTCTTATTTACTACTATCAACGCTTATCTGGGAAAATAACGTAAAATGCACATGGCTAATATCCAAAATTGTTCTACAGTTTAAATTAATATGAATAAAAATAAATGATTTCTTACATAAGTACAGCATTTAGAAAGAAGTAGATTATCATATCAATTTTGATAAAGCTTTGAGTAGCTATTTAAATAGTTTGGTGAATCAAATACTACTACTAGTTTTGTACATTTAATTAACACTGAGAAACATTAAATAAACATTACACCAGTGTCTAAAGCATGTTACAGTGCAAGCATACCTTGCATTAATATACATTGTACACAATGGATCTAAAGCGAGAATATATACTTTTCACTTACTGTTGCTTGTGATTCATCTACACACATAGCAGACTTAAATAATACATTTATAACTAAAATAAACACTAGAGGTCTTATACTAAGTACAGTTAAAATACAGAAAATACACTTTACTTACCTTTAATGTGGGCTTCTTTTTCTTACTATTTGTTGTGGTTAGACACCTAGTATCTACCTCCGAGGGTTAGGAGGTCCCAAACCTCTTCTCATTTGGCTAGAGACCTCCAGTTCATTTCTCTTGAGGTGCAGATACCTAGATAAGGGGTTTTCAACTTGTAAGGGTCTGAGGGCCACAATGGAAACCTTAGGCATGTTTGCGGGCCACACTTTAATAATAAACCAATTTTCGTAAAATTCTGCAAATAGAACAGAGGTACCAGTATGAAATAATATGCGTAGTTTAATTGAAACAAAGGTTTATTCATTTTAATTGTTTAAAACATTATTTTACAATTGTATAAAAGAGTGAAATTAAAAATAAACAAAAACTATTATACCCAAAACAATTGAATCTCGAAGAAGAGCAAGAATGTCAGTTTATTTGACTTCATATTTTACAAATTGAAAAAAAAAACTAACCCAAAGTCAAACTGAAATTAATAATGTAGTCAAAATAAAACTTAAAAAATGACAGTTTAGTGTGAGTACTGTGGTCGATCAGCTGCATCTACCAATGAACGAATGTCCACCTCCAGCTCTGTTGTTGCTAATCTCAAAAGATGCAGCAAGGAAGAATCTGCAAGTCGACTTCTGTACCGATTTTTAATGAATTTCATAGAAGAAAAACACTTTCACATATGTACGTGCTCCCAAACATTGAAGTCATTTTTAGTCCAAATTGTCTTAAGTTTGGGTATTTTCTGCTGGATAGCAGTTTAAAAAATGTGATGCCTTTTCTTGTCTGGTTTGTAGGAACAGTATCGGCTTGTAGATCACACAGCTCAAGTTGTAGGTGTGGTTCTTGTTCCTCGATGTAGCATCAAGAGGATTCATGTAAAGTTGTACACTGCTTTTCAGCGTTTCAGTTTCCTTAAATCGTGTGTTGAATTCTTCAATGATCTCTAGAATGTGTGAACTGAAATCTGAAAAATCCATAGTTTCTTGGTCTTTATCCGCTGCTAGTTATAGACAGCAAGGAAATGTGTCAATTCATTGTTTTCCAAAAAAGTTTGAAAATTTTTAACTTGTTTCGAAATCCATTTGCAATTCCCACCATGTCTAATACCACCTGGTTTCTTCCTTGAAGTCTCAGGTTTAAGGTGTTAAGGTGATTTGTCATGTCTGTTAGGAAAGCTAAGTGCTTTAAAAATTCTGGGCTTTGAATTTCTTCTTCTAGTTCAGTGGTATCAGACGAGACAAACTTATTAAGGAATTCAGGGATTTACTTGCGAATAGCAAAAAACCGTTCAAGGCACTTTCCTGCACTCAGCACCTTACATGGTTTTACAAAAGCAAGTCTCCATATTCTGCCTCAATTTCCAGCAAAAACTACTTTAGTTGTCTGTGCAAAAGGGTTCGATTTCCACCTCCTACCATTTTAATAATTTTAACCACAAGTTTAAAAACTTCAGTTCTCTTTATTGATTTCCCATGCTCCCTGGTGAATGAGACAGTGGCTCATAGGACATGTTACGCCATTTTCTTTTAGCAATCCCGTCAGACCTGTCTTCTCCCTGTCATTGCTGGCACTCTGTCTGTCACAATGGCTGAACATTTACTGAAGCCTCCAACTCTGTCGACAGTTTTTTAACAGAATCATAAATATCCCTCTCTTTTGTTGTTTCTTGAAGAGAGCAGACATCAAATAACTCTTCTTTACTGCTGAAGTCTTTGAAGGTGGTGCGTGCAAATATTAATAGCTGACTGACATCTGACTGGTCAGTTCTTTCTTCAAGGCATAGCAAGAAATGCTTGCTTTCTTTAACCAATCTAATCAGCAATTTTTCTACTTGTTCTCCCATATCAATGACCCTTCGCTGCACAGTTTGGTTGGAAAGTGGAACTGATTCAAATTTCTCAGCCATTTTAACATCGCCAAAACCCTTTGCCATTTCGATAGCACAATTTTAACCAGACTGCCTTCAGGGAAGGGTTTTTTGCCTTTGCAAGTTCAAGTGACACTGCGTAGGAGGCGTGCAAAAAAGATGACTGATTTTGTAAGACTTTACTGAACATACCTGTTTGTTGTTTTAATTTCTTTTTGAAGTCTGCAACCATTGCGTGTCGAGCTTCTTCCTTATATGTTGCTTACTTGTTCTCATGCATTGTTGAGTAGTGTCGTTGAACATTGTACTCCTTCGGTACAGACACAATTTGCATGCATACCAAACACTGAAGCTTCCCACTGTTGCTAGTAATTAAATAGTCATTCTCCCATCTTTCCTGCTCATTTTTATTAATGTAAAGGACGCAAGCAATGGTACACTTCACACTCGGCCCAAAACAAAGCCTCCAAAATGGAGAGTAACTTGTGAAACTTCACTACACGTCAAGCAAGCGCGACTGGTCCTGAGTGTAGACAGAAGGAGTAGTCAGCAAGCCTTGCCGGGCGAGTCTATTGTTACGTGAGTGAAGGGGAGGAGCCCAACTACTCTTACCGGGCGAGTCTATTGTTACGTGAGTGAAGGGAAGGAGCCCAACTACTCTTACCGGGCGAGTCTATTGTTACGTGAGTGAAGGGAAGGAGCCCAACTACTCTGCGAGTCTATTGTTACGTGAGTGAAGGGGAGGAGCCCAACTACTCTTACCAGGCGAGTCTATTGTTACGTGAGTGAAGGGGAGGAGCCCAACTACTCTTACCGGGAGAGTCTATTGTTACGTGAGTGAAGGGGAGGAGCCCAACTACTCTTACCGGGNACAAAGTGATGCATCGAGACATTAAACCAGAGAATTTACTGCTTGATGTCTTTGGGAACATAAAGTTGGCGGACTTCGGCTGGTCTGTCCATACACCATCTGACAAGTAAGTGTTTGATAGTCTTATTTACTACTATCAACGCTTATCTGGGAAAATAACGTAAAATGCACATGTTCTACAGATTAAATTAATATGAATAAAAATAAATTATTTCTTACATAAGTACAGCATTTAGAAAGAAGTAGATTATCATATCAATTTTGATAAAGCTTTGATTAGCTATTTTAATAGTTTGGTGAATCAAATACTACTACTAGTTTTGTACATTTAATTAACACTAAGAAACATTAAATAAACATTACACCAGTGTCTAAAGCATGTTACAGTACAGGCATACCTTGCATTAATATACATTGTACACAATGGATCCAGAGCGAGAATATATACTTTTCACTTCTTGTTGCTTGTGATTCATCGACACACCTAGCAGACTTAAATAATACATTTATAACTAAAATAAACAGTAGAGGTCTTATACTAAGTACAGTTAAAATACAGAAAATACACTTTACTTAACTTTAATGTGGGCTTCTTTTTCCTACTATTGCTAACAGATGCGAAATGGAAAAATGAAAACTTAGCACCACTTCTTACCACTTGTTCCAGATAGACGCCTCCTCTTACTTTTCATAAGTTGGGTCATTAAGGGCTAAGATACCTAGATCATCTCAAGACTCAAACGGTAAAAGTCTGATCTTGTTCTTTAGAATGAGGAAAATGAAGATCGAAAGGAATTAGTAAAATAGACATATTTGACTTTTGATCATGTTTTATTAAAAACACTTGAGGTTCAGAAAAATAGAGAATTTAGTCAAAGAAAGGTGACATTTAGAAACAGAGATGTTTTTCTTGCTGCTCGTAGCTGTTAGAAAATATATACTGGTGAATATTGAATTAATAGTTTAAATAGTTATTTGAAATATCCCTGCAAGGAACTTTTCCGAGAATATGCCCGTCTTTATAAAAAAATTTCAATTCTCTTAAATGATTAAAGCATTCAGCCCACATTTTATATCTAGTGCTAACCTATTTTAGTTATTTAAAAAGAAGCTATTGGCTAAAATAATTACATACTAAAATGTTGTTAAATTTTCTTATTTTTCTGAACCAAATGGGAAAATTAATATTAATTTGACTTATGCTTTATCATTTTACAGGATAAAAGAGTACTTGAAAGAAAAGTGATTTGCTTAATATCTTTCAAATTGATATAACATATATGCAGGAGTTATGTTTTTCAAGCCCTATATTTTATGGTATTTTTGTATTACATATAGAATGTATCTTTTTCAGACGAAAAACCATGTGTGGAACATTGGATTATCTCCCACCAGAAATGATAGAAGGTCGTCAATACAATAATTACGTAGATATCTGGTGTTTGGGTGTTTTGTGTTACGAGTTCTTGGTGGGGAAACCTCCATTTGAATCTGCCGACACCAACACCACGTACACTCGCATCAAGACAGTCGATGTACACTATCCTTCTTGTGTGCCCTCTGGCGCCAAGGACCTAATATCAAAGGTACAGTACGCACTCAAATATAACAGATATTTTACTATCTACAGGTTTTTATGCGAGTTTCAACTTAACCTCTTCATTTAAACAAGCACCTTATATTCAGTTTGGTTAGTGGTAAAGTCCCTTTGATTAGTTTATATTTTATGTCAATACTATACTCTTTCTCTGCTCTGCAAGATCAGTTAATTTATTGATGTTGTAAACACAGAACTTGTCTTCTTCTGAACCATCAGTCACTTCCAATGGAGCTTAAAATAGTAAGTTCTCAATTTCTAATTTCAGTTTTTTGCTGTGTACTGGCCTTCAATCATAAGAACTATAAAAGGCCAGCACTGAGAGTACACAAGTACCTGACATAAATTAAATTAAATAGAATAAACAATCATAACTAAGTACAATAAAACCTTGGATTGTGAGTAACTTGGTCTGCAAGTGTTTTGTAAGATGAGCAAAAATTTTCTATAAATTTTAACTTGATAAACGAGCGATGTCTTGCAATACGAGTAGTACTATGGTTACGTTTTGTCTGCTGAGCGTCATGTGATCACAACTGAGCAGATGTTTATGTTATCTCTATCTCTCTCACTGTGGGAATATTGGTAATCAACTCCCATGCTTGGTCCCAGTCGGCGTGCCTCACTCGTAGGGTATAGTCAACATCCGTGCAAGCGTATACTGTACTGTTTACTATAGTATTGTGACCACGTGTGTGTGTGTGTGTGTGCGTAGTAAAGTATTTTTTATTTGTTGTCCAAGTGTAGTGAATGTTCTTTAGTAACTGTACTGCAACAATGGCCCCCATGAGAAAAAAGGTTGAAAAGGTAAGTCCTGAGAAGATGATTACGGTGGAAGTTAAGAAGGAAATCAATGAGAAGCAGGAACAAGGTATGCGAATATCTGACATCGCAAGATTTTATAACAGTCTACGTCGACGATTTGTACAATATTAAATAAGAAAGAAGAAATGAGGGGACTTGATGCAGCAAAAGGAGTTACGAGAGTATCAAAGCAACAGCCACATGTTCTCGAAGATGTAGAAAAGTTACTTCTCGTGTGGTTAAACGAGAAGCAACTGGCAGGTGATACTGTGACCGAATACTTTATCTGCGAGAAGCCAAAGACCTTGTACGCTGACCTCATAAGTAAACTGTCAGGTACGTCGACAGAAAATGAAGAAGGCTTCAAGGCAAGCAGGGGATGGTTTGATAACTTTTAGAGAAGAAATGGTATCCATAGTGTTTTAAGGCATGAAGAGGCTGCGAGTTCGGACGCTAAGGCAGCTGAGGCGTTTGTTGCCGAGTTCCACAAGCTCATGGTTTCCGAGTGTTACCTGCCACAGCAAGTTTTTATGAGGCTATTTTGGAAAAAGATGCCAAAGAGGACCTAAATTACAGCAGAAGAGAATGTAATGCCCGGTCACAAGCCCATGAAAGACCGTCTCACCCTCTTGTTGTGTGCTAATGCAAGTGGTGATTTCAAAGTCAAGCCCCTTCTCGTGTATCAGTCCAAAAATCCACGAGCCTTGAAGAAATGCAAGGTGCAGAAGAGCCAGCTAAATGTTATTTAGAGGTCCAACAGAAAGGCTTGTGTCACTCGTTTCTTGTTGAGTGGATCAACAAGGTATTCGGTCCTGCAGTGAAGAAATACCTTTTAGAAAAGAGTTTGGCACTCAAAGTCTTTCTGGTTATGGATAATGCTCCTGCTCATTCTCCAAGTCTTGAGGACAACTTACTGGAAAAATTCAAGTTCATTAAGGTCAAGTTCCTTCCTTCTAACACCACTCCGTTACTTTAGCCCATGGATCAGTAGGTCATTTCGAACTTTAAAAAGCTTTACACCAAAGCACTATTTCAGCAATGCTTCGAGGTGACCGAAGGAACAAACCTTACCCTTCGAGAGTTTTGGAAAAAACATTTTCACATCGTAAACTGCCTCAAGATCATCGATAAAGCCTGGGATGGAGTCACCAAGAGAACCCTCAATTCTGCTTGGAGAAAACTGTGGTCTGATTGCGTCGAGGTGTTTGCTCATGAACAAGAGCCACCAGTTGTCGATGAAATCGTGTCCTTGGCAAGACCATGGGACTGGAGGTGAATGAGGACGACATTCAAGAGCTTGTGGAGGAACATGTCCAGGAGCTGACCACTGACGAACTGCAAGAAGTTATGGAGATCTCGTCTGAGGAGGAGGAGAAAAAGATGAACGAATCCCTCACTTCAAATGAGATTAGGAAGATGTGTAAAATGTGGGAAACAGTGCAAAATTTGGTAGAATAGCACCACCTGAATAAGGCTGTAGCAGTGCGAGCGTAACTGTGAGCAACTATAAGCCATTTCTCATCCAGAAGTTTATCTGAAATATTCAATACTATAGGGCCAACTTATTTATTTCATAATAATAGTGAAAATTAACAAAAATCTAGCCAATTGTATTTTTTAGTGTGAGATCTTATGAAAATGAGGACTTAGTCGTAAGCCATACACATTAACTTTATATTTTTTTCTTAAAACATTAAAACACAAGTAGATGTGACCGTCTTATGATAAAAACTTGTTTTCAAAAGGTGGTACACTAAATACTATATACAATTTATTGTATTTTTGTGTGTTTCATTATAACAATTCAAAATTAAGATTGTATCTAATATAAAGAACTTATATAAAGAAAAATTGACGATTTTATTCCAATTAATAACTAATCAATATTGTATTTGTCATGCATTTCAGATGTTCTCTTAACTCACAAATAATTGGTAGGGGTTTTAATAAAAAAAATCTGAGTTTTTTAATTGTTTTCTCTAACATGCCAAAACTGTTGGTCCCTAAGTCCTGTTTTTAATGAGGTTAAAATGCTAAAAGCCCTACGTAGCCTTTATCTTACCAAAACCCATGACAATATCCGCTGCTTACGATAAGGATGTACCAATCGGTGTTGGCACATTTTAGCCAGTATGCACGTCCAACTGTTTGTTGCTCAGTCTCACCCTGAACACTGTTCCTACAAACCAGTATCCCTACTATAGAGACCGGCCAGTATCCCTAGTATAGAGACTGGCCAGTATATCTACTATAGAGACTGGCCAGTATCCCTACTATAGAGACTGGCCAGTATCCCTACTATAGAGACCGGCCAGTATTCCTAGTATAGAGACTGGCCAGTATCCCTACTATAGAGACCGGCCAGTATCTCTACTATAGAGAATGGCCAGTATCCCTACTATAGATACCGACCAGTATCCCTACTATAGAGAATGGCCAGTATCCACTACTATAGAGAATGGCCAGTATCCCTACTATAGAGACTGACCAGTATCCCTACTATAGAGACTGACCAGTATCCCTACTATAGATACTGGCCAGTATCCCTACTATAGATACTGGCCAGTATCCCTACTATAGAGACTGAACAGTATCCCTACTATAGATACTGGCCAGTATCCCTACTATAGAGAATGGCCAGTATCCCTACTATAGAGAATGGCCAGCATCCCTACTATAGAGAATGGCCAGCATCCCTACTATAGAGAATGGCCAGTATCCCTACTATAGAGAATGGCCAGTATCCCTACTATAGAGACTGACCAGTATCCCTACTATAGATACTGACCAGTATCCCTACTATAGATACTGGCCAGTATCCCTACTATAGATACTGGCCAGTATCCCTACTATAGAGACTGAACAGTATCCCTACTATAGATACTGGCCAGTATCCCTACTATAGAGAATGGCCAGTATCCCTACTATAGAGAATGGCCAGCATCCCTACTATAGAGAATGGCCAGCATCCCTACTATAGAGAATGGCCAGTATCCCTACTATAGAGAATGGCCAGTATCCCTACTATAGAGACTGACCAGTATCCCTACTATAGATACTGACCAGTATCCCTACTATAGATACTGGCCAGTATCCCTATTATAGATACTGGCCAGTATCCCTACTATAGAGACTGAACAGTATCCCTATTATAGATACTGGCCAGTATCCCTACTATAGAGAATGGCCAGTATCCCTACTATAGAGAATGGCCAGCATCCCTACTATAGAGAATGGCCAGTATCCCTACTATAGAGAATGGCCAGTATCCCTACTATAGAGACTGACCAGTATCCCTACTATAGATACTGACCAGTATCCCTACTATAGATACTGGCCAGTATCCCTATTATAGATACTGGCCAGTATCCCTACTATAGAGACTGGTCAGTATCCCTATTATAGATACTGGCCAGTATCCCTATTATAGATACTGGCCAATATCCCTACTATAGAGACCGGTCAGTATCCCTACTATAGAGACCGGTCAGTATCCCTACTATAGAGACCGGCCAGTATCTCTACTATAGAGACCGGCCAGTATCCCTAGTATAGAGACCGACCAGTATCCCTACTATAGAGACTGACCAGTATCCCTAGTATAGAGACTGGCCAGTATCCCTACTATAGAGACCGGTCAGTATCCCTACTATAGAGACCGGTCAGTATCCCTACTATAGAGACCGGCCAGTATCCCTAGTATAGAGACCGACCAGTATCCCTAGTATAGAGACCGACCAGTATCCCTACTATAGAGACTGACCAGTATCCCTACTATAGAGACCGGCCAGTATCCCTACTATAGAGACCGGCCAGTATATTGTTGCCCATGTCACTACCACTAGGAGGTACCAACTTACCAGAACACTGTTTTGAAAATAATTGGTTCCATAATTTGCCATTTAGACATGTGAAGCCACACTCAAATGCGAGAGGACTGACCGTAGCCCATGTTAGAGAAGCCTTATTTGAATGGAACCAAGCCTTATCACTGTAGAAAGTCATGATAAGCTGGTTAATCGTATTGTTGCGAGTGAATCTCCTGCACCACTCAAACTCGATTGGGTCGTAGCTCCAGACGTTTAGTAGCCCTTTGGCATGCTCAATAAGATGCTCGAACCTGCTGGGATAGTCAGCGACGTGACTAGTCAAGAGAGTGCTTAGGGATTGGTTGAACATTCTCTGTAAACTCTTTAGTGTAATTATTACATAAACATACAACCTGAACAAATAGTAAGAAGCAAAGATGCAGGGCTTAAAAAAAATACACAATATTAATTTTTATCTAAACATACGTGCTATGTTTGTAAATAAATACTTTAACTTTCAATTAGAATTATATCAAAATATAAAAACTCTACACTAATTAAGGTGATAAAGAACATTATTGAGCTTTAATTATTGTTATCAGGCTTTGTGACAATTGTCCCACCTTGGTCCACTCTTGATCTAATCACTGAGCTGCTATCGACATTATACCACATTAGCTCAGCAGCGGATCTCTCAACCATCACATATGTAAATATAATATCGCTGACATGAGGCATAGACCACACAAATTAAACAACCTGTACTTTAGAATGGATGCAAAGAATAACTACCATGTCAATGGTTTTAAGCAACTATGGCAAACAGTTCGCAAGAGGAAAACATTGCCCAGTTGCACCCAAATTTTGTTAATATTCTAAAGAACCACTTACACACACAGTTGTGGACACATTTTTAAAAATATTTTAAAAGATCTATGGCTTACCCAGAAGTTTTCTTTGGCAGGGGCATAAAATGTATTAAATCTACTATTAAAATTTGTTCGAATTCAATTTAAAAAAAACCCTATTTCACTCAGCTTGAAGTTCTCTTTAATTTTGGGGCATTGTGCTTTTCCCTAGTTTTTTGTTTAATTTTTTATCATAGACCAAAGTTGAGAAATAAAATCTGATTTTTCTCCGAAGGAGACAGAACACCTAAACTATTTTTTTGTTTATAAGGACTATGATAACAGGTAAGCCTGCCAATCAAAATAAACTTAAGAGTTTTAACCCCCTTTTTATTTATGAGCTTTAAATTTTTTTTTAAATTCTCAAAATTTAAGAAGTTTGACATGCTATAAATTTTATGAAGGGCAGAGAAAAAAATTGAACTTTACACTATAGTGAATTATTCTAGAGTACAACAACATATACAAATTTGGTGAAGGTGATCTGCACAGTAATAAAAATATTTCAGCTTAAAGTTGGGCTAAATTGCATTTCATATCATGCTGGTTTCTAGAATCTTACAGTATGTCTCATGTTCTAGATGAGGGAATTTATTGGTGGTTTTAACACTTTAGAGAAAATAAAATAATCAAGCATTTATAGAACAGGCCTCAGAAATCATGCTACCCATTTTTATTAATTTTGAATCTTTTTTACGATTTAATGTTTGTACATACATTTAACTCGATAGCTAGAGATGGTTTTCATATGATGACAGGTCATAAAATAGTTTCTAACAATTACACTAATACACAATATTTTTAAAAGGTGTCTTCTTTTTTAATGTGTTTTAAATAACAAGCTTATGACATTTTCTACTTTCAATTCAGTTTCTTTCTTCTTTGCTTTAGGAGTGTGAACTCTAGTAATTCAGACAGTTTTATGCTCATTTTAAAGTCAATGTTTCTGATTCTTCCAGTAGATCTTGAGATTTCGCTTACAGTCAAAACACGTAGAATGTTTTCAAAAGGTAGAGGCACTGTGTCATTTTTAGACTTCACAAAATAAGTTGCTGGGTGAAAAAAAATGCACATAAGTCTCCCTCTGATTCGTTAACTTTTAATACTTTTGCTAGCCACCATCTTGAGTCATATATACATGCTATGTAGTTTCTTGCTTTAACTTCAAATGGCAAGTCTTCTGGAAGGATGGCCATCATTTGAATTGGAAGTTGTGAAACACCGTATTTTGCTGGTGTCAAGGGGCAGGAAACGATGCTTTTCCTTTGTGTGTGGAATTGATTTAGAGTTTTGAAATATTTCTTCCAAAATGCGTGTATTTAATTCAACATCATTTCCACTCGCATAAAAAAAAAGAGATGCCTTTAATGCTTGGCACACAAACATCATACATGGCTTTAGGGTCTAGAGTGTGGTTTTACACTTCTCTGGAGACATTCCTTTGATACATGCCTTTAACAGTGCTACCAATACCTCCACAAGGACCTTTTCCATGTGCTGTGCCGATAAAGTTCCATTCTGCTTCGATATTGAAGTCGTTTTTGTGGTAGCACAAATTAATAAAAAAAACAAATTATATTCTTATATTATGAAGCATTTCCATCAGAAAAATAAATAACTTTTTTTATGAAAGAAGCTCTTTTGATCTCTTGAGCCAGGTATTTTTGAAAAAACATTGAATCATAGGAGTTTTGTTGAATGCTCCATGCAGTCACTTATGAAACAGAAGCTTTTGGAAAACGGTGAATTTTCAGCTGAGATTTTGTAGTAAATGACAAATGAACCCAGTGACAGCTTTGGACATCATCTTGCACCACAAATGTAAGATTTTCTGGGAATCAACTCACCTGTCACAATACTTTTTGAAGTTTCTAGAATTTATTTTTTACTTTTGAGATATGCAGATTGACTTTTTGAGACAAAGTGGAGTTTTTTCAAAGTTACTAACTTGGTAATGAAGTCCTCAATGAATGAATCGCATGGCTTGGTAATACTCACCTTGACGGTATGGTCGGTTGCAACCCACTGCTTATGCATGATAGTGTTGCAGAATGTGTCATCATCTTCACATAATTCCAAGTCCATCAGATCTTTTACAATTTCTGGTCCAGGGCAATCGTCACAGGTGTTCATCATGTGTTTTTATTTATGAACATTACAAACTCAAGATTCAAGCGTGCACGTCTTTAAAGTGAATGTTCAGCCTTGATCCCTTTAACATTAATTTAATATTTTGGCGTTTAAGACACACAAACTGAGTCCCATTTGCACCTACAAAACACACCATTTGGGAGGAAAATAAGCAAACTTAGAAAATCCTATCTTAAATCCTGGTATTCAGTACAAAAACTCTGGTACAGTTCTCTAATAATACAAACAATTAACCTTTTTTGTTTATGCTCCTTTTCGCCAGGCAGGGCACATTCTGCGGTTTGCATCATTCTCACAAATTTCTTGTATTTCCTCTGCTCCATATTAACTAACTGCCTATTATTTCTAGATAAATACTGACTAGCTCCAGATTCTGGGCCATAATTGTGGCGATAAGATCATAATTTTAACTTTCCCTGAAGTTATCTCTCAACTCACATAAAAGGATTCTGTATTCATCAGTAAGATAACTTTCATCTCGGTCCTCTTTGTCCTTGTCGAGGTTAATTTCAAAGGAAGAGCTCAATTTAGTTTTTTGACTTAGTTTTTGAATTTTCACAGGGGATACGCCTAAGGTTTCACAAGCAAGATTGACCTTTATATTAACCTCAGCAGGCTTGTATGTCTTGTAGTTGTCTTTGTCAGGTATTGTTTTAAGACAAGTAATACATCCCCAGGAATCAACTCTAAATGTTCGTAAACTTTTCAAGATTTGAGTGTTATTTCTTTAGGTCCCTTAGTTATCACCTTCTTGTGAGTTTTTAATAGATCACAACAATTTTATCCAAAGAGATGAAAGTACTTACGTAGATATTTTTTCTCATGATACAAACTGTCTCAAGATTACCTTCTTTCAATCTAAGAACTAAAATTGTGTGATTCTCATTAATGTAATCACTAAACCTTCAAAGTTACCGACACAGTGTGCTTATGACAGTCTTATATAGCACAAACCCCAACAAGTACTGCATTGTAATCAATATGAACTTCATCACTGACTGTAACTAGGTAAATGACGCCTGTGCCTGTCCAAGATAAACATGTTTCATCCTGCTCTAGACGCTGACTCAGCATCATGTCTAGAGATGCCATGTTGCAATTGGCTGGACTTACAGAACTGAATAACACAGTGTCATGACCTGTTTGTACATTGTGTCTGTACCGAACCCATTCCTATCAATGCTAATATTAATAACCTCTCCCTGTATCCACCCCAAAATGAAGATAATATCTATAAATATTCACATTGGGGTACTTCTTAAATCCAATAAATGAAGTATTATGAATAAATGGTATATGTTGTATTCTAGAAGAACTCACTATAGTGCAAAGTTCAATTATTATTTTTCTGTCCTTCATAAAATTTATAGCATATCAAACTTAATACATTTTAAAAATTTCCCATTTTTAAAAGCTCATAAACAAAAAGGGGTTAAAAAGCCTACATATTTTCAGTTGGCAGGCTTACCGGTTACCATAATTTTTATAAATAAAAAATAGTTTTGGTGTTCTGTCCCCTTCTTGGTGAAATATAACCTCAAAGTCAGAAAAAAATCTAATTTAATTTCTAAACTTTGGGCTATGAAAACTTAAAACTCCAAAAAAATAAATAATAAAAAAGCGCAAAGACCCACAATTAAAGAGCACTTCAAGCCGAGTGAAATAGTTATAGTTTCATTGAATTCGAACAAATTTTACAGGAGATACAGCATTAGGTGCAATTGCTAAAAACACTAAAACTACTCTGTACCACACATTAAAAACTTTAAAACTACTCTGTTATCACACATTAAAAACATTAAAACTACTCTGTATCACACATTAAAAACTTTAAAACTACTCTGTATCACACATTAAAAACTTTAAAACTACTCTGTTATCACACATTAAAAACACTAAAACTACTCTGCACCACACATTAAAAACACTAAAACTACTCTATACCACACATTAAAAACCCTAAAACTACTCTGCAACACACATTAAAAACAATAAAACTACTCTGTACCACACATTAAAAACCCTAAAACTACTCTGTTAACACACATTAAAAACAATAAAACTACTCTCCATCACACATTAAAAACACTAAAACTACTCTTATCACACATTAAAAACACTAAAACTACTCTGTTATCACACATTAAAAATCCTAAAACTACTCTGTACCACACATTAAAAACCCTAAAACTACTCTGTACCACACATTAAAAACCCTAAAACTACTCTGCAACACAACATTAAAAACATTAAAACTACTCTGTACCACACATTAAAAACATTAAAACTACTCTGTACCACACATTAAAAACCCTAAAACTACTCTGCAACACACATTAAAAACAATAAAACTACTCTCCATCACACATTAAAAACACTAAAACTACTCTGTACCACACATTAAAAATAGTTGTGTCAGCTAAATGCGTGGCTGAATTATTTGTCTAAATTTCTGCTAGGTTCTCAAGATATTTTTTAAATAAGTGGGGAAAAAATAAAAATTATTAAAAATCTTGAAGCAACCACTGTTTGTTAAAATGGTATGGAATGACCCTGTTATTTAAAGTCAAGGTCTTCATGATTGTATTTGAGATTTTTACACATCTTGAATCTCTCAAGTACCATGGGATTCAACTGATTCATCTTTAATATTTTTCCTGTTGGGAATTTTAAAATCCCTTCCAATGTGTCGTGTTATATAGCCTTAGGATACAATTTAATCCTATTATTAAAATGTGTAATATACATTTGATACATTTGACTTGCTCATTATTATAATTCAAATTATTATTTTTCCATCTTTTATTAAAATTATTTGCAATCTTGGGGTGTACGGAGAATAACCCTATCTGCTCCACACTGAGTGCGTTACTAGAGTTCAACTTAGTAGAGGTGGTGACTGACATTCACCATAGTAATAGAGGTGGTGACTGACATTCACCATAGCAGTGATAATAACTGACAGAACATGTAAAAACTTACAAAAGTGAGAACAAATCATTGCATGGTCTTGCAGGTCATGTGGTTTGGTGATTGGATACATCACTAGCTATCATTTATATGCGTGTGATTTCTATTCAATAGTTTTAAAGTTCAAAACTACATAATTTTGTTATTTAATAGAAGATATTATGTCTCACATCTTAATGACTAACAATATTGATAGAAAAATATACTTTTACATGAATAGTATATATTAATTGCTATGCTTTAATATTTCACTCACTTGACTAAAAATGTAAATATTCTTAAGTGCAGACTTGTTTTGTACCCTTTACAAGGTTTTCTTTTTACAATTGTTAATGAAATAATAGTGGTTCAAATACTTGGTCAAATTTTGTTGGTGATTTAAAAAAAAACATGGTTCTAGTTTTATTTAAATTCAAATAACAAAGTTTTTCTCAACAAAACTATTAATTTAATATTTCTTTTTACAAAATGGGTCATTATTTCAATTTAGTTTGAATACGTGTGTGACCCGTGCAACTGACATTATTAACTGTGAAAGGAAAGGGTAAAGTGTTGCAAGAGAGGTTCAAGCATTGAGTTCTTCAAAACACCACTTGGAGACGTGAATATCACTATAAGAAAAACCTATTTTCGCTTTATGAGGTAATTGTATTATATTTGGAAAGGTGGAGGGAAACACATAAAAGGGACGAATACAATATGGCTTTTGCAATGAAAAGGAGTACACAGTTCACACTTTACATTGCTGGCACTGGACAAAGAGGTAATGGCTACCTTTTGATGAAAATCAACTGTTACTGCCCAATCCGCCGACCTAGGTTTCATTCTATCAGAACTCATCAGGGAGAAGTGTGAAACACGCAACACAACTTCCTAAAAGAGGAAACTAAAAAACACAAAAGAGAGAAAAATGGAAAAGTGTAAAGAATGACAGGACACATAGATGGGAACATGTAAAAGGTATAACATAAAGGACAAACACAGGGAGAGTAATTAATCATCTATAGCAAATTAGTCAACCACTCCCAGTTGACAGTCTTGGAGAAACCGTTTACGCTATATCCGTCAATTTAAATGATACGGTGCACTGCAAAGACTTTCTCTAACCTATACTTATTACTAATAAGACATGTGAAGTTAAATAATATACATTGTTATAGAAACATAATGGAAAAAAAAGATATTTGCATTTCACTTAAGAGCATACATGAAATAATAGACACTGTTACAGAACCATATTAATTGTTCTGTGCATTTTTAACTCCCAAATGTCCATAAACAATATATTTGTCCTATGTAAATGTCATGTAGAATGTGCCATTTTGTTTGTCATTTTTTAAACAGTGCTTGGATAAGAATTTAAATCAATCTTCATAGTTGATTTAGAGAAAATTGATTTTTTCTCCTTTCAAGCCTAAGCAAACTACCCTTAATTTTATGTTTGGATAGATCAGCGGTCCCCAAACTTTTTGAATCGCGGACCACTTTTCAGGAGAGAAATTTGTCACGAAGCACTATAGTTGCCTTGATGCTAAAGATATGAACATGCATTTTTTGCTATATTTACCTAACTGCATTTTTTATTGAAAGTTGTTAGTCGATATTTTATCGTAAAATAAAAGCATGAATTATTTTTAGATTTATAAATAGCTTAAATTTTGATCTAAGCTTAATTTTTCCCATTGAAATTCATTGAAAATTTTAAATTTAAATATTGTTTTCCCAAAACAACAATTTTGCACATAAGTGTCTTTGGTATAAGGGCAACGATATTTTCACATAGACTCTACGTAGATAGATACTAAACCAAATTACAGCAGTATTCACGATAGAAACGAATGTTTAAGCATTTGGGCATCAAGTTTTATTTCATTATAAATGTTATTTTCTGCCTTAATTTCAGAGAAATAAGAAACTTAACTACATAAATGCAAAGCAACAACAAAAAACCTGAATTAACCTAATGCATCACATTTTATAATGAATTCAAAGTAGGTATTGTAAATCCACAATATGTTACCTACACAAATAGTGTTGAAACGATTTTCATGGCTGCAAAAAAAAAAGTCACTTGGCATGAAAAAAGAATGATAAAGTATAGACTGCGAACTTAAATTCCACTTAAAGGGATGGGACTGTTGTGTTTTGATTTGCACAATGGGGCTATATCTGGTTGAATTTGGGACAACTACAACCAAATATCTGGCTCTGCATTAAGCCAGGATCTTTTGTTTTAGTAGCCACATAGCCAGAGAATCCACATCCACATAAATAAGTTATTGCAAAGGGAAGAAGGATTATTTTCGCTCTATCTGACAAAGCTTCAAATTCGTCTCGTAGCTGACATCAAAATTCTGATAGTGACTTCTTAGTTGCAAAATTCTCTTTTATCCCAGAATCTGATGTCAAATTATTCAAGCACTCACACTGCTCCGATACCAGGTTGTCTTTTCCGACATTCAAATAAATAACATTGCACTACTATTTGATTTGTTTCGACATTCGACTGTATACTGAATGAACTTCAACTGACTGAAGGTGCGAAGAAACAAGATTTTATAATATTCAATAGAAACTTCCCAGAAAATTCTGGAAAGGTGTCGAAGCTAACAATCGTATCTGAAAGCGCGGCGAAGTTCTCACAGAAACGGGGTGAACTGGCACCCTCTAGTCTCCGTGTCTGGTTTCGCCGCGTGCAGTCTGTAAATAATTTCTACCCAATATTTACCTATACATAGTTCATGGACACACAAATTCACAGTTTTGATAACTTGTCACATTTTATTTATTTTTATTTCCAATCTATTCGCGGAGCACTTGGAGATGCTTTATGGAGCACACTTTGGGAACCGCTGGGATAGATAATTACAAAAACTCTCTAGGGAACCTCATAAAATCCTTCGATACCGAGTTTTAACTTGATCAGATAAATGGTTTCGGCTCTAGTCCCGGTGGCAGACAGATGGCATTTCAATAAGAACTTGTTGGGGTCAGAGGGCCATGAAAAAGGAAAATTATACAACATTATTTTTGGAAATAAAATATGGTTAGAATCTGTCGATTTCGAGTGAAACATTGTTTTGTTTATTAAAACTTGAACTCATTGTTCTTTTGAAAGATAGCAAATTAAAAAACAATGTTGGCAATCACAGTTTAACCTAATATTGCTTGCATGTTACCGTCTTAGAACCTGAACTGCTAAACTTTGCTTTAATTGGTTCCAGTTGCTGGTCTACGCTCATAACAAAAGAATCAGTCTCCCAGAAGTGATGAAACATCCGTGGATCTCTGGCCTCAAGGACAAGGCTCGTTACTGCGTGGAGACTAAACAAGTCATCACACTTTGAAAGAGAGAAACTTTTAATATTTAGTTACTCTTCTTTAAATTGTGAAATTAATGTCAGATATTTCAGTTATAGTTAAATAATCCTAAGTTATTTGGCTTAGTGTGTCATTAAAAATATTTCTGGTTTTCTTCTTGTTTAGTAATATTTTCATACTTGTATTTCTACGTGTATGTATGAGAAATAAGCTAAATTTGAATTTGATATTTGTTTAATTTTATCTTGTGAAAAGGTTTTCTTTAATTTAGCTTTGCTAGTAGTAAAACCTTACTTAAATCTTAATGTTTATTGAATCTCATTCTTAAGACTCATGCAAATGTGTCGACTTAATGAAACATACTTAGTATTTATATTGAATTGTTATTAAAGTTGAACAACTAATTGTAAATGCGCTAGCAAAGGCCATGTATGATATGTTAGTAAACATTCAAATTATGTACCTGTGTAGTATTTTTGTTTGTGTTAGTTAAGGGGGGAGTTCAAATGTTGACTAGTATTAAAGTGTCCTCCAGTCTACAAAATAAATGTGCCATTGAAACTTTGAGGGAACAACAAGTATTGTCCTTTTCACTATCAACGAGGAAGTCGATGTGGTGTCTTATTTAGCACTATTGACCCACAGATGATCTCAAAGATAACATAATGATATACTATACCTTGCGAGGTATTTATGTTGCATTGTGGGAACAAAACCAATCAACCCTGCATTTGTAACTGGCAATACTATACTCGGGCTTGAGCAGTCACCATATTATTTGTTAGATACAAGTAACCAAATGGATTACATAAATTATGTTAAACCTATCAAGTGATGGAGTGTGAAGATTTGGGGATTGAACAAACGATCAGGTCTGAACATGAATAGGTTGTTGGAATATTTGAACAGCATTAATTTGTTACTTTACGGACATTGTGTTGCATCAGCAGTAAACATATCAGTTGGAAACAAAAAATAAAATTACAAATTACCTTTTTAAATGTATCTCTTCCCTCACAACACTGGGCACAGCGTTGAATTTGAGACATTTTGGATGGCTTGTGGTAGCATTAGTTATTTTATTCCATACATTGGAGCTATATATGAGATAAATGTTAAATAAAACATTTCGTTCATGAGGACTGAACATGGGCACTTTATTAACAGCCTCCACGTTAATAATTAATAAATTTGTGAGCAACGATGTGCTTTGTCACATTCATTTGTTGGGTGCGTTCACTCTTCTCTTATATTCTTTTCCATTTATTGGGTGTGTTCACTCTCTAGTTTGTCTGCAAAATCGCCGCTACTTGCGCCTAGTTTATACATCGTTGCAACTTTTCTCAAGTTTACACTTGACCTTTTCTCCTAGCTGTAGCTTACAAGGGAAGTGCCCTCTTTTTTATCGGTGGTAAAAAGAAGGGCGACATCTTAACAGTTAGATAACCTAGGAACAGGGATAGCCGGTTTGGGAACTTAATGATTCTACCTCGTTAAATAATTACCAACATACCAAGCTTGGTTAAGTAAATATGTAGTTTTATTACATAAATATAGTTTCATGAGACAACAAAAATATGACTAATATACATATGCTTTAGAATCCCAGAAGGGGATCAATAAGGAATGAAGATATATACAATACAATTGCTTTGACAAGTGAAGCATGGTTAGTTCTTAAAAGTACCTACTCTGTCCAATTATCCTAGATACAATGAATAAGTGAGGAGCATCAAAGCGCCCTAAACACAGTCTACATGAGCATTACTAATAATATTAATATATTCATACTGTAGGAATATTCCTCAGTATGGCATTGATTCTCTATTATTCAAGTACCTCTTCAAAATAAATATATGCATACTAGCATTTCCTTCACACAAGAAAGATAGTAACAATAATTACATTAATGTCCATCTATCATTATGTAATTACTTTACCAGAAACAAGTTAGTCACAACTCATTGAATTATCTTATAATAAAAGAAATTGATAAAACTCAAGTAAAAGGAAAAATAAACTACTAAGAGTAAATTTAATGAAGAAAGCCCACCTAGGGAAAGAGGAGAAATGTGGGAAGAATCCAATACACAAAGGTGACATCTTCTTCCTTTCTTCTGTCTTCTATTCTATGTGTGTTGAAATGTGTGTGTGACTATTTCTATTATAGAAGACAGAAGAAAGGAAGAAGATGTCACCTTTGTGTATTGGATTCTTCCCACATTTCTCCTCTTTCCCTNCCCTCTTTCCCTAGGTGGGGCTTTCTTCATTAAATTTACTCTTAGTAGTTTATTTTTCCTTTTTCTTTAGTTATATCAATTTCCTTTACTATAAAATGAATTGTAATCTTAATATTCACCATTCTAAAATACTCTTAACAAATGAGTATTAACGGTGAATATTTAATTATTCTAACAATTATCTATACATTTTGCTAATGTTTCCCATATCATAGAACTATTATTCAAGTTAAACAGAATACATCTATCTGTGCCTTGTATGACATACATACGATATGAGTGCCGCAAGGGCATTAAATTGTGAATCAATATTAATCTGTAAGCAAAGATTCAAGTGACATAAACTTAAACTCGTCATCAAGACATAGTTCCAAAAGGCAATTTATAAATACTAAACAAATGTACTAAGTCTAAAGATACATAATTTAGAGCTTTCATTAGTATAATTAAGGCCACTACCAGTGTAGTACCCCGTTTCCTGTCACTGTCAAGAGTGCCATGCTTGCAACTCTGCGCTTCCCAGAAGAGGGAAGTACAGGGAATAAACGGGAGTCATGTGATCAAAAGGAAGTACGGTCTCTTTCTCTTCTCGCCGCTCAGGAAACAGAAAATATGTTACACCAGCGAAACATTAAGGTCTCGGTAGAACCTTGGAGGCTGAGCTCTATGCTTCATGAAAGCACTAGAAGGTATCAAAAGTTACTCGACCATGGCATCTTATGTATGTAGACTTCATCAGGGCTCATGAGTTAGTTGGCCATCAGAGTAATGTGATCTATGTTGGCCATGGCCACTCGTTTGTGTCCTGGTGTTTGCACGGATGGTTGTTGTTCCATGTCTGGCCGATATGGTGGTCTCCAAGCACTCAGCTACTGCTGCCAGATGGACGCATTACCTCACACATAGAGGGGCCTTGGCATAACAAGAAGTCCTGAATTGAATGAAGTAACAATACTATCGGTGGTGAACTACATCAAAACTTGGCTATAGGCCAGATTCTTGAGAAGTATGTCTATTGACATGTGGGCCGAGCACAATACCCTGCTCTACTGTTGTAAAACTTGTTGGCTTTCTTGTGGCAATCTGATGTTGCTTGTACCTGAAATGTTCTTGTACCTCACATAGGAAAGACATAATGGTGGGGAATGCTTCATTTTCAAGCTGGTGTGTGACATGTTTGAGAGGATCAATTATATGAACGTGAGCCTCCAGGGCAGAGAGTCGCAGCTGTCCAATAATATTTTGGCTTTCAAAAGAAAGCTACTTCTATGGGAGAACAATATGAAATCAGCCGGTTTTGACTGTTTTCCTATGTTATACATGTTAATACAAGAACATGAGATGCAAGAAATGCTATTAAATGCGGAATTTAAATCCACGCTAAATTTGACAAATATTTTCCTTCAGAAACAAATGAACATATCCTGCACACCATATTACTGTGCCCATACCACTTTGCCACTATGCTATTGTGTCACATGGCTGACCGAGAAATTCATTACGTTGGACACTTGGGACACATTATTTTACGAGTAAGACTAATCCAATTGTATAAAAAACCAAGCAAGGAGACTTCAACATATATTCATGATTAAGTTTAATATCGTACAACAAACTGGGCAGACATAATGCACTGTAATACTGGTAGCAAACAATTGTTCTGTCTTTGACAATCCCACCTCGCACAGTCCCATACCATTATCAAAACCAGACAGTCACACTGGAATTTCACGTCTGTGACAGTGCCAGAACACTAAGTACCATCTACCAGAACATGCCTTTAATAGAAACCAAAGGTGTTAAGTAGATGGTACAGAAATATTTTTGAAACCTGAAACTAACCTAGCTCTATTCAGAGTTTCCTTGTCAATGATGAAGTTTCTTTTGCTGAAATATTGTTTCTAATGATCAAATAATGACTCATTTTTCTGCTCTAAAATAATGTTCTCCGATAAAGATATTGCCCATAAATTCCAAATGCATGAAGATAAAATTGTGCATATGTGATTTTGCATATACTAGGGTTCTTTTTTCAAATGTGAGCTTGAAAATTTGGCTAAGCAATGCTCATTTCACCACGTTTTGTTTTTTTGATGGGAGCTTCTGGAATGAAAATGAAATTCATATAAAAATTTTAGTACCACACATTCATCTTACATGGCCTACCCCTTTTGATCCACACACTCTACCTTCATATATTTGTTTCATCACTCGATCCATCCGCATCCTCTCGACATGCCCAAACCACCTTAAGACACTTATTTCACATTGACCAATTGGATTCCCTTCCAAACTGCATTCCTTCAGCACCCATTAATTTCTCACTCTGTCCATATGTGTTTTTACACATACATATCTTAGATATCTTATGCCAATCACATTCATCTTCCTCTTGTATTTCTCCTAAAAAAAACACGCTTTACATCCGTAAAACAATGTCGTGTCAACGCTTTTATATACTGCCATCTTTGCCTCTTTCTGTTCTACTTTATCCTTCGCAAAAATTCCATACAGTCAACTACTATCCGAGATGTTCACCATTCCTTCCATTTTTACAGAACATTCTGCTCAGATACACAAAATAATTCACTTGTTCTAACAGTTTGCCATTTATACGAAGATACATTCTGCCTGTCACTACATTCAAATGCATGGTGTCTACTCAACTTGACCAATGAAATCCCCGACCTTTTCCCTGATTTCCCCTAATCATTTCCTAAAATTCCTGACTAAAAAGTAAGTCACATCCGTCTAAATCACCCCCCCATTCCTCCCTCATTTTTCTATTAATATTTTTTTATGAATAATAATAAGTTTTAAAATTTAAATAAACATTTTTTAAAAATTTGTATTAACATAGTTTACTAGGAATTATAAAATATATTACACAGCTACAAACAAAAGAATGACAGTTTGAATCACATTATAATTTACTGATTTAATGATTATTATATTTCATATTTTGAGTAAACAACATTTTCCCAGATTTTTACTGTAATTTCCCAAATTCCCAACTTATTCCTGTTTTTTCTCGATCACTTCAAATTCCCGTTTTCCCTGATTTTCTCGGATGGTAGACACCCTGAAATGATTTAATGCATTCTGCGAGTCACTTACCTTCTCAGCCATTAATAGCATCTGCATATAACAGCACTCTCAGACCCGCCTCGGTGGCGTAGTTAGCTAACGCGCTTGTCGTGTTGAGCTCGACCGCTGAGGACGGGGAGATCGAGGTTCGAATCTTGGTTGGGTGAACTGGGGGTGGTTTTTCCTAAATGGTTTTCCACTCTCCCTCCACGCAAATGCGGGTTCACTTCCTCTAAATTCAACCCTCCCAATTCCTAATCCATTAGTGTAATTAGTACTTAAGCGTATAACCCGAACGGGTAGTAAGACGCGGTGCTACATATTATTATTATTAGCACTCTCAGCTTCACATTGTCTATTAATACACCAACCACGTCCTCACAAGCATCCCTAATACACCCATCCATGAATTCATTAAACAACCATGGAGACCTAACACAACCTTGTATAACACCCTGTTCAATGTCAAAACATTCGCTCAAAGCTCCAGTCACCTTAACACACGCTTTATTTCCATCATACACAGCCATAATTCCATTTACTAACCATGCATCCACACTATATACTCTCTCAGAACATTCCATAACATACTCCTATTCAACTTTAAATTCTAAATAATTAAGTTTAATTCATTAAAAAAAAATTTTTTTTCTCTCATACCAAATAATTAGTCATTCTGGTATTGCTTTGAGCCAATTTTATTAATTTATTTTATTCATCGCATATGGAGCCTTCTATTATAAATTCCCCATATGTGGTATTATAAAAGTATAACCAATAATAAAATATACTAAAATAATATATTATAACTGTGGTTAATATGGGACCACACAGGTAGTTGGTTTAACTCTTATAAATTAATAATATTGTAAATAAACATAAAATACAAACATGACATTCATTGATAGATGTTCCTTGATTCTATCTTTATAATAAGTTTTTGCGGAAAAGTTCAGGAAATTGCATCCTGCCCGAATTGGTGATCTTAGGCCTAGTTTAAACACTATAGATTTTGAAAGGGGAATGGCTTTCAGCTGCTGAAAGCAAGTTGTCTGACAATATTGACAGTGCTATCACCTGACTCCACTTGGTGTTTTTGTTTGTTTTTTAGCACCACGTCTTACTACCCATTTGGGTTACACGCTCATGCAATAATTATGCTAATGGTTTTAGGAGTTAGGAAAGTTATATTTATAGTAAGTGTCCTCGCATTTGCATGTAGGGAGCGTGGTAAACCATCTTTAGTACACTTGACTGAGATTCAAACCACAATCTCTCCGTCATCGAAAGTTTATTCTACTGTGAGAGTAGCGCGTTAGACCACGCAGCCACCAAAGCAGGTTTAGTGCCTTGTTGCAATTCATCTTCAGAATGTTTCACTATAATCATAATAATCTTCTTACAATTTTATTTACTTCTTGAAACTTATTTATAGGGTAGAGTTCATATATATAGCATATATTAAGAGAATAATCTTTCATATATTAAATATACTGTTTGTACAACTAGCCTCAAGTGTGGTCCCTTGGTTAGTATTAAATGTATTTAGTGTCGCAAAAATAAACACACAGTTGTGACTGAGAATACATTTCTCGAAGAAAACAAATTCGATCAAAATCCTTTGAGAAGAAGTTTAGTTTCAAGTAAGAAGGCTTGTCTGGGTGCATAAGAGATGATGAGGTTAAGTTGGTCATCTTTCTTGTATTCGCTAGCCCATGCAATTGTCATAAAGCGAGCACATTCTTTTGAGACAATAGAGAATGACGATGTAATGGTAATAAATATATAAATGAGCAGTCGCCGGGATTTCTAAATGTGGTTTGAATTAGGACATTTTAGTTTGTGATTTTACTAATTTATTTACCACTAAGATTACGTATTTTATTAATTTTAATTTACTTCTGATTTACTTAGATTTTATCTTTTTATTTATTTTTTATTTTTTACTATTCCTTCTTCATTAACTTTCTGGCATAACTTTTACTTTCCTTGGATTGTAGTTTGGCGAATGACAAAATGAGGACTTGATTAATTTTAACTTAAAGCAAGAAGATGACAAGATTTTTTCTAAGTTTATTTTAAATCTTTTTTTCATGCGTAAAATTAACTGAGAACATGGATGGATATTTCAAAAGAAAGCTGCGGCTTTGAGCTCTGACTGGAGCTAAGAATTGAGCCGTTGAAAGGAAAAGTGGTATAACTCAGCTAAATTGATTTTTTAAGTTATTCCATATTTCCGCTTCAGGAAGTAAAGAACTATTAATATGATAAGTGGTATAACTCTAGTTTTAATAATTGCCGTTGGGCAGCGCTGAAATGTTATTCCAGTAAGGGCCGGTCTTAGGACTCTTGGATAAATATTAATCTGGTAGATAAATATTTATATCTGGTGGATATGTTAAAAGTGGGTCTTATGACTGCAAGATAGCATTTATCTGCCAGATAAAATCCATCACATTTTTATCGAGAGGTTTAAGTACCTGATAACTTTTATCTGAACGTTAAAATTGGCGTTGCCATAGTGACGCGTTTACATTATGTGTTATTCAAAATGGCGAACATGTTGAATATTATAAATAACAGTGACGAGTCTGGTGATGAATTTTTAATGAATGTGGCACTAGGAGGGAGAAATGCAAAAATCTATAGAACAAGAGAAGACCACTATGCAAAATGGACAGATAAAGAGTTTTTCGTGAGATTTCGTCTCACAAAGGAAACTGTTTTGGAGCTATTGGACCTCATCAGAGAGGACCTGGAAACATTGACGGATCGGTTAGTAAAAAGCACATAAATCCATTTACTGCCAAGTCACACAAACCACATGGTTATCAGATTTAGCAACTAGACAGTCAGAATTCATATGTAAAATATATGCCTTCATTATATCAGACGAATGTCAATATTGTTTTGAGTACACCAGACCTAGCCCTGTTTATATTTAGCCTAACCCCAAAACTAGGCCTCCAAGAAATGTTTATTGCGAGTAGGGCCTAGTTCATTCAGAAAGTGTGTAGGCCTAAACTTGACCAGTATGATTTCATATAGGGCTTATGAGTATATTTATTTTTACAGGTCATTGTCACCCATGAATCAACTGTTGTTGACTCTAAGATTTTATGCGCTTGGTAGCCTATTAATATCGGTCGGGGACTTTTCCGGTGTACACAAGAGTACAGCCAGTGTGATAATTAAAAAAGTATCACAAATCATTGCCAACCTCAGACCTCAGTCCATACACTTCCCCCATACAGCAGCTGATAAAAAGACTAATCAAGTTGAATTCTATTCAAAGAATGGTTTTCCAAGAGTTGTTGGGGCCATAGATTGCACCCTCATCTGCAGTCAATCTCCAGGTATACTATACATGTTAATACCATTCAATAAAATATTAAAGTCTTGCAATTCAATAGTAAAATTCAAATCCAATCCAATAATAATTTATAATTATAAAAAAATCTCGGGGATGGTGCGCAAAAACTGGTATAGAAAATACACTTTTTTAAATATAGGCCTAAAATAGCCTCAAATAAGAAATTGTTATAGCGTATTGTTATATACATGCGTTTTACCCATGCTCTTACCACTATTATATTGTTTATTTGATTACTACTAGTTCAAAGTTTTAATTTACTTATGCATGAAAACTTAAGTTAATCTATTTTTTAATACTGTAATCATAAGGTATTATAATAGGCAATAGTCATCCCTTTATTATTTTTATTATTATCATAAATTTTCCCAAACTAACAAAATCTAACCTTTCAAGAATCAAAAAGTTTTTGTTGAATAATTTTTATTTTTATTAGTAAAATGATTGTGTTAAATTATTTTTTATTTGTGATTTTATATATGATTAAAACATATTTTAAGTACTGGTTTTTGCGCACAATCCTCAAAATCTTATCAGACTACTCGGAGTATACTCCTAGTGTTTCTCTCTTCCATTTCTATAAGGAGGTGATCAAGCAGAGGTCTTTCGTAACCGTAAAGGCTGGTTTTCTCTAAATGTGCAAACAATCAGTGGTGCGAGAATGCGTTTTGTGGACATAGTTGCGAGGTGGCCGGGATCAGCTCATGACCAAAACATATTTAACAATTCATGTATAAAGGCTCACTTTGAAATGGGTGAGTTTGGAGAGGGATTAATTCTTGGCGATTCAGGCTACCCCATACCTATTAACACCTCTACGAAATCCACTTCTTCCAGAAGAAAATCTGTATAATGAGGCACAAATTCGAACCCGTGGCACTATGGAAAGGCAGTATGGGGTATGGAAGCGCCGTTTTCTAGTATTGTCACTTGGGATGAGGATTTCTCCAGACACTTGTCAGGATGTAATTGTGGCTGGTGCTGTACTGCACAATATAGCTATTAATGCCAATGAGGAAGAACCGCCAATGGATCCGAACTGTCTTCCGTTTAATGTTGTCAACCAACAAATACCTATAGTGCCAGACCACCAACACCATCAGGCTGTTCAGAATCAAATGGTTGAGTACTTTCGGCAATTGCTGTAGCGTTTAGTATTAACAATAACGAGTAAAAATATTTATTTCCATTTCCAGAGCAACCTGTTCCATAATCCACATACAACCTTAGAAGTTTCAGCTTGTCATCCATCGTCAGAAAATCCTTAAAAGGTGCAACTTACGATTGAAAATAGATGGGTAATAGTAATAATAATAATTTTTTTTTAAACTATCAATTTATTTATTTGTTCATTCAGGTCTATAGGCCCAACATTGATTTACATACATACATCATTCCATTATGGGGTAGGCAAGAAACTGTGCATATAGCTCAAAAAACAACTCCTTAATCCATCTTCACTAACTTTCTCCACACTTCCCTATCCTTGCATACTCCCTTCCATTCAACAACATACATACACCGAGTCATACATGCTCTTTTATTCTTAAAACTCTTAATGTTTATCTTTTTCACATATTCGTCTACAACATTTAACCACATCTTACATTGTTAAAAACATATTTTTTAATGTATTTCAGTAACAATGACTTTGGTCAAAATAATATTTCACATATTAAAATTAATTCAAAGTTATCTACAATGATTTTTTGTCAAGAAACGCTTAACAATTAGGCAATTATTTCTAGTGTAAATTAAATTTGTTCAAAATCAGATTTTTTTTTATCATTGCGTCTTACTGCCTGTTCAGGCTATCTCTACTCATATCAGATATTTACTGTAATGAGGTGGGTATGAGGAAGGAAGCGTTTTAGAGGTAATCTACCCTCATTTGTGTGAAAGAGTGGGGAACCAACCATTTAGGGAAAACCACCCTTATTAGATCTGACCGGGATTCAAAACCCGATCTCCCCATCCTCAGCAGGCCAGTCTAACATGAGAGTGATGCCTTAGACCGTTCGGCCACTAAGGCGGGTAAAAAATCAGATTTTAATTAAGTAATTGGCGAGACCTACCATTTCATTAGGTGGGTATAATATTAAGAGTCCAGTCAATGGTCTCTCGAATAGAAGTCATTTTAGCACCAAATAAATGGTTATAGGAGACACAAAGTGAAGTTTTGCCAATCTCGAGGCTCAGTCCCTACATTGTTGCCAGAGCAATCTGTACAGTTTACATACACACCTCCCTTTCTCGCTAACCATCACCATATCAGGGATCAGCGGGCAAGGAAAGGAAATGTTTTTAATTACCAACTAAACAAGCTAAGTTAATAGCAACCTTTATTTAACAGCAATAAGCTGCCATATTTCAAAATTTCTTTTTTAATCGGGCCAATTGTATTCTACTAAAATTTATATTTGTATAATTCTTGATGTTATGTTAATCGAGTAAAGTAATAATTATTATTGTATAACTCTTACACATATTACTATACTATAACATATACCTAGTTTAAATCACACTATCTTACATCGACTATGAATCAAAATGGATCTATATAATTATGTTGTGTGTATTACATATATATTTAAACAGCCTACCTTACTGTATGTTTATTTGCTAATCAAATACCTTGTTATGTATGAATGAATAAAATTCCTTAGTATTTTTCTCTATATTCTGCCGATTTTATTTTCTTTTGTTTTAGCTTGTGTGTATTTGATTGTGTATAGTTTTTGTCTATATCCTGCTTATTATATTTTATTTTCTATAGTTACCACTAACAAGCTATTAAAGCTAATGGAAAGTGTTCTTAGTAAAAAAAATATGTGCGCAAAATTACACTTAAAAATACATAATGGAACAATGCAACTTTTTATTAAAAACTGCATTGCTTGACATGAGGTCTAAGTTCGTCCATAATTATCTTGATTTTCTTTATTAGCAAATATTTTGAGAACTCTTTAGAAAATACAAACATATTTTTGCAGTCAACATTGATTACATTTTACTCTATTATCAATATTTTCTAGGCATTGCTAATATCTATCAAGTGACAGCTGTATATCACATGACTTGCTAGTTAAATACATCAAAGTAGATATATCCACTTTTCTAGCTGTCGGATATGTCCATTTATAGTAAAATTGGGGGTAAGTTTGCCAGTGACGGGGAGGTCTGGCTTCAAATCACGACTGGGTGTGGGCTTACAAAGTTTTTTTAAAGGTTTCCCCACTTTACCTCCACAAAAATGGGGTTACATTTTCTCAAACTGTTAACTCCCAATTAGTGAAATTAATTGGTTTTAGTCCAAACAAGCAGTTATCGGATATTAAAAAATACCAAAAGCCATAGAAACTGGGATTATGCATTAAAATTACAAAATTAATTAAATGATAAAATTTAATATTTATGTTTATAGTTTTACAGTCAAAACATGAGATAATAGTGATAAATAATTTTAAAACATTTTATTGGAACAATAATAATACAAAATTTAAACATATTTTTTTCATTACTAAAATTATTCCCAACATAGGATGAAAAATAAAGACCGTATTTATCTGAATCTTAAGATGAAGTTTTTCCCCAAATTTGTTGCTTCAAAATCTAGGGGTTGTCTCAAAATCGTAGATTAAGAATTGGGTTAGGCCTACATCAAAAGGTAACATTTTACATATTTATTTAATATTAATACAATAATACAAGGCTGCCTTTTTTTTTTTACAGAATTTATCAATTTTTGTGGATTTTAAAGGTATAACACTGATCACAGGATATTTAGCTATTTTCATGGATTTTAAACTATTTTTTTAGGTTATTGTTAAAAAATAACTACCTAGTTGTGGCCCGATATGATACACGGTATCCATAGTATTGACTGGTATCGCAATAATCAATACTATACACTAAAAATTTTGATCCCACTCTTTAGTATTCATGACGTTTAAATCCTCAAATGGGTTGATGATAGTGAATTGAATTTTATTTACTGTACTGCTTTTGCTTACTTTTCCAATTACTTCACTACTATATTAAAAACTCAGCCATTCACAAAAATCTATATAAATTTAAAAACAAATGCTTAGTTATCAAATTTTACATATTTCTTAATACATTACCTACATGGCTAGTGCTTGTCAAGTAAGATGTGATGAGAAAACTTGAATCAATTCTAAACAAACACTTGATCATATGTAGAGTTTACTAGACAATTTTAGTGATGCCAAACTTTAGTTTTAATTCATGAAACTCCACAAAATCAAGTAAATCTTTGATTAGATGTTCCTTGATCATCAGTTTCGAAATAAGAATAAAGATGCTTGTTTAGTTACCACTAATTTTTTTGAACTTGGCAAATACAGTATACATTGTAAATATTAGTTTAATGCAAAAGCACTCAAAATAGCAAACATCTTGTCATGAAAGGGTGTGTGATTATTTTGGTAACTATTTTTCACAACAAGATGTTCATGAACCAACGCTCATATAAGCTCAATACGTTAATATTTACCCTTGAAATGTAGTACCTCTCTTAAACAAATATAGTACATTTTAAAAACTTGAATAATCATAATTAAAATAATTACACAATCATAATTCATTAGTAAATAGAAATTGAAAACACTTAATTTACACAACACATACAAGTAAATGTAACTAAGCAATAAAGTGCCAGCAAATATAAGAAAATGGAAAAAGTTTTTCAAATATGCCAAGCTATGATAGCATTTAAATTTGGGGTGTACTAGTACTTGAAAATTTGAGTTCAGTTTTAGTTGCAGCTCAAACTCAACCTTTTTTTAATATAACTAGGAAAATATTGGTAATCAGAATTTTCAATTTTTTTTCTCGAAAATTCAGAGTTTAGTAATTGATTTAATTCAATTTTAAGATATTATTTCATATCAAAGAGTGCCTTTTGTGTAATTAAAAAAACTTTACAACTTTGTTAAATTAATTTAAAATTTTGAACAGGCCTAAGTGTTGATAAAAATTCTAAAAAAAAAATATATATTATGAATAATTTGGGTTGTACTTATTTATGGTTTGTGCATGGATCTATCACATAAATATTTCTACAACAAATGTGACACTTATTACTCAAACTAAAAAAAAACCTCGGTTTTAATTCCAACACTACTCGAATACCTACTCGAACACCCCTAATTAAAATATTTATTATTATTATTATCACGTACTACCCATTTGGGCTATACGCACTTACGCTAATGTGTAATGGTAGGGTGAATGTGGAGGCCTGGCATTCGAAACATTCACAAGTTGTGATTAATACAAGTCTTGTCAGAGGTGAAGAAAGGGTTTGGCAATCAGATAAATCTGTGATGGGACCGAGAATTGAACCCCGGACCCCCAGCACAGAAGTCTGACACCTTACCCCTAGACCGCCAGGTCACCAATTAAAATATTTTTATTTTGAAAAAAATACTAAGATCACAGCACACATAACTACATCTTATAAAATCAATACTACAAATGTGTAGCCTACAAATAGAAAATACACCAATAAAATAAAATTAAAATCCACTTTCTTTTGGTCTAATAAAATCTGTAGTGGAGCTCTTTTTATTTTCACATCTAGTTCATGGATTTCAATTATGTGTGCTTCTCTGATTTTGTACTCCCTTTTAAGAAGTTCCATCTGAAGGGTGGCAAGATCCTTCTTGGCCTCAGCCATGCTAGCAAACTTCTTACTGTTCACTGAAGAAGCAGCTTGTTGAAATGTTGCTGATGGAGATTACCTTCTACTCTGTTCTGCTACCTGCTTTAAACAAGAAGCCCATGGTTATTAGTATTTATTTACCCTGCGAATTCTAAAGCAAGTGTGGTGGCAGGTTTTCTATATATCCACCTAATCCTTCCCATCCCATAATCCCTTCCTATAACTATTCGCTGATACACTGATAATTCCTCCCTATATAAATCATTTCCCATTAATCCATTCCATTCTTGTTCTTCTCATAAAGGAGTGCTTGCCTTAAATCTTTCCATTCTCGAGTCACTACTTCCATAATTTTAAACCCTTTTCTTAAGCAACTTTTTCAACTATAGTTGAGGAAATCAAAATACGAGCACAGGAATATAAAATGAGAAATAATTTTAAAATAATATATTACCTTTCAATGAGGGATGTTTAGGAGTTTTTAGCAGTGCTGGCGTGTAGGTCTTCCAGCTTTGTGGTAGAGTTAGACCTGTAAAAAAATATGTTTTTATCGGTAAACTGAGATATAATGTTGAACAAACCAGAAAGATGGTAAAACCTACATCATATACTGATTCAGGTTAATGATCATATAGGTGACTGTGACACCTTTTCATGCATGAATGAATATAACTAGAAAGAGCTCTTCTAATTTGTATATTAATGTGAAGTGTAGGTATTGCATGTTTCAAGTATATGGAAGGTATTATTGAAATACATATGGCCGTGCATTCCATAAATATAGAAATTGTGTGTCTGCTAATGTTTTGGCTCTAGCCCTGAGTGTTGAAAGAGATTAAACAATTTGAAAGTGAAACAAGATACCAACATTAGGCCTACTTTATACAAGTACTTTTCTTCTTACCAGTGTTGTTGTCCAACTCAACAATGGCAGGTAGATTGTGCTCGCCAATCTACGTAGGCCCAACATGGGAAAAAAAGTCAAGTATTAGAATACGTCAAGAAGTAATATATTTTTTAGGGATGGTCGAATCCTATATTTCTCGAATCCGAATACAAAATTTTGATTCGAATCTCATATCCTTAAAAGTAGAATATAATATTTAAAGATTAAAGTTTTAATTGACTTAAAAAAGGCTACATTAAAGTTAGTATTTCCTTCCTTCACATATTATATTGTTAAATTAAACTGAATAGGCCCACTAACTTATTTTATGTAATTAGGCTTATCATTAAATTTTCATGTTATCTGAGTGTATCATTTTTACAGTATTGTTGTCTTTAAACAGGTTCAGAAAATAGGCGATAAAAATGACTCAGACTATGAACCAAGCAGTGAAAATGGTACTGTTAGTGACTCAGAAGAACTTGAATTATTATTTGATACTATCCCGCGAATTATGAGTATACCGCGAAGTATTACAAGAAAAAAAAACTTTCCCAGTGGTGAAACAAAACAAACAATCAAGGCCTACAGAACATGCATCAAACGAGAAAGCAAGTGAACCTGTCGAATCAGATGAACATAATACTATCCCCAAAGGAGGAAACAGGAAGTCACACCCAGAGTTCCATGAGGAAACCAGCAATAAAATAAAGTAAAACCCTATATTACAGGAATAGGGAAGAAAGTACCTCAGAAACAATTTGGAAATATAAACTGTGGATGCGTGAAAAGTTGTATCACTTTAATGAGCGAAGATTACAGATGGAGTTTGTTTAGATCTTTCTGGAATTCAGGAGAATTTTCTCTGCAAAATCCAATTCAACAGCCCCGTCCAAGTGATCACATGATGAATAGAAAAGGTCCAAAATCTGTTTCCTATAAATATATGTTGAATGTAAAACTGAACCTGTTATGATATGCAAAGAATTTTTTCTTAAAACCTTTGAACTAATGGTAGAGTGGTTAGAGCACTGAAGAAGGAAGAGTTAGGACGGTCATCAGGTGAAGATCTTCGAGGCAAGACAATTCCGGTAAATAAAAATGTGGTAGGGACTTAGAAATAATTAGGGAACATATCAGGTTAATCCCAGTTTTTGAAAGCCACTATACGAGGACTCACAATCCAAATATAAAATATATCAGCCCAGATTTGAATCTAAGAAAGTTGTTCAATTTGTATGTTGAATATTGTCTTGTCACCAGGAAAAAAACTTCCTAAGTAAAATATTGAGGACAAACACATCTATAGGAGGGTGTTTAATACAGAGTTTAACTTGTCATTTCACGCCCTAGGAAAAATACATGTTCAAGATGTGACGGGTTCAAATTAAAAATAGATCCAGTGAATTGTGAAAGTAGTACAGAAAACAACATTTAAGGGAGCAACATGAATTGCACCTCAGAAAATCAGAAAGGACAAGAGAACTGCAGGGTAAAAGAGAGCACAATGGGATTCACTTTTTATTTACTAAAAGAAACATGTATGTGTACAATTTAGGAGTTCATGAGCTAGGCTCTGGTAAATCATGTATGTATAGGATGAAACAATGTTTTTCTCAAGAGATCGCTTCCTCTTTATTGAAGCATATACAACTTCACGGTTCAAATTCTACTAACAGTGTTGCTTACACTGACGCCTGTACCGCGCAAAGTCGAAACAACATCCCTGTCCCTATCTCTACACTGTTGGTCTCACCTTCACTGTCCCAGGTACAGGTTCTCAATCAGCCTTCTGTCCCTCTCCTCTCTCTATCTCTAGACTGTTGGTCTCACCTTCACTGTCCCAGGTACAGGTTCTCAATCAGCCTTCTGTCCCTCTCCTCTCTCTATCTCTAACACTGTTGGTCTCACCTTCACTGTCCCAAGTACAGGTTCTCAATCAGCCTTCTGTCCCTCTTCTCTCTCTATCTCTAGACTGTTGGTCTCACCTTCACTGTCCCAGGTACAGGTTCTCAATCAGCCTTCTGTCCCTCCAGTTGATGCCGATCTTCTGGAGTATTTCCCTCAATTATGGGATCACATAGGCAAGTGTAATTTTATGACTGATTTCTAACTCATAAGATATATTACATTAAATACATATTTTGTTTTATTTTTTCCTTATACCACATGATATATTTTTTATTTTTGATCTCCTTGGCAGTGTAAGGATACCTGGTGGTGCCAGCTTTGTTGTAAGTACCATAGAGACTATCTTCGTCGCTACACAATGGTCCTGAGATAATTACTCGTATCCAATCCCTGATTGATGTTAGTTATATATAACCCTATATTCTGTATCCAAGTAACATCTCCAGTTAAATTGTCTTTTCTCGTTTGTTATCTTCATACGGTGGCGCCAAGCTTGGTTATTATTTCTTAAAAGTAGACCAGTTGGTGACAATTTGTTGGAACATTGACAAACAAATTAAATTAATAAATAAAAACCAAACACTTAATATTTGATTTGTATCAGTTTTATTCAATGTCAATGGTTTGATAAGTATTGAACATGAACAGATGAACACAATGCTTCACATTTTATCCTCTGCCGAGCGCATCACAACAAACATCTTTACATTTCATCCGACTAAACATCAGTGTAATATCATGATCCACAATCAAGTTCATTATTATATTACTAATATTAACAAAATGAAAGTTTTAATTATAAATACAAATTTGTTTGACAACTTGTAAATTATATTTATTGCACATATGTACTATTATAATCAGTAATATACACAAGTAAATTAAGAGTGAAGGTTCTTTATTTTGGGTACATTTACAATCCTTTTATAATACTGCCCTTTGTACTATAAACTCGGATATATATCCTTGTAAAATAATTTGGATAGATCATGCACAATTTCAACTATATTAATATAAATGTGTACCTACACATGTTTATCTACAAATGTCTTTCGAGTTTTTTGATACATCCCTGACAATGTTCATGTGTGTGATCCCCTAGTTATGCAAACTTATATTTTTAGCTAATTTTTTGCTTATATTGTGTCATTTTTGATTTTTAGGTAATATTTTCTATTTATGTATATGAATGTATGAAACATGATATTATTGTCGAGTTGAATGTAGGTTTCCCACCGTGAACACAACGGCAGTTTGAGTCACACAAAGTGATGTGCTATGCAGGACGCAGGAATTGCGTCGCAAGGGTTTTTATTACATATAAATCTGTTTTAGTTGATATTTATGTGCATTCCTTCTTTCCAAGTTTTGTTTTGAATTTTTGAGCCTTTGTGTTGTTGTAAATTTAAGTTTTTTTATATCTTTAATATAATTCTATTAGTGATTTTTTGACATTTTTAGGTCATCAAAATCTGGGCTTTAGTCATTGGTTATGTAACATTCATATCTTGGCGATTTTATTAAAGGTTTGTTTTAGATAGTAAATAAACTATATAGACATAATTTAAAATAGTATAAATAGATTGTTCAATGTGCTAAAAATATGTGTGGATGGTGGAGTAAATAAACATACATACACAAACATACACAAATGTGACGATCTGCCCGTACTTTCACTTTCACATCGTCTAATCTTCCAGAACTATTCCAGTTTGTATTAGTATTTGATCATAGCTATACATTAAATTAAAAACAGTTAAAAAATGATTACATCAATCTACACAACCAACACTATAAAGACTAGAAATGCTAATCAACCAGCCCACGCCAAAGTGTACGAAAGAAGTCTAGATTGACATTCAAGGTAAGAAAAGACAAACTTTCATAACAGCTTTATCTTATTTGATATCACATAGAATTTCTTGCCAAATTAATATATAATTTCGGGCCTTGTTAAATATTAGTGATTGAAATATTTTTCTTTCTCATGTATGAAAATAATAATAATGCACTTGAATAAAACTAACTGTTTAACAATATTTCCACTTCAATGAAGAATTAAAGATTATAATATTTGTTCGGTGCATGTAACAAGTTGAAAAGAACAAATCTATTTTTGAAAGATAAAGAAATGTAATAAACCAAAACTATATTTTTAGTCTAAAATATAATTTTGTAATTATTTTTCTCTGGTACTTAACATTAGAAGCACTGATTACTGCCTAAAACTCTTCTTTTGAAACTACTACCCCCTCCCCCCCATAAGGAATCATATGGTTTTATGCCAAAAGTTCCCCCCACCCCTTTCCCTGTTTTATATACAGGTAAATTATATTATTTTAATAGTTCAGTTATTTTTAGACATAAGAATCGGTAATAAAGAAAGTGATATGAAATTTGAGAATACTTTAATTGCAGTAAAATTAGGTGTAACACATAAGTCCGACACCTTAGCTCAGTTGGTAATGTGGTTGTCTACCGAGCTAAGGGTCCTGGGTTTGGTTCCCAGGATGGCCGAAAATTTATCATTGAGGAAAATATAGGTTTACCCTTTCACAATGATAAATTGACGGCCGGGGACTGGATGTTGTGCCTGTCCTAGTTATATTATATATAGATATAATACAGGGTGATCCAAAAGTCATGCAACACAAAGAAAAAACTTTATTTTGTGCCATCATTTCAGCATATTGTTGATTCTGGAAAACTACGCACAAACGGTTGTTGGCATTCCATGTACAAGTTGGCCTTAAAATAATGTTCCAAAATGAATACTCGCTTTGCTAGTGTAGAACTCATCTTACACTCTCAACTGGCTAGACCTAGTGTATATCTCAGTATCACACGGCCTGCACAACACCCGGCCAACATTACAGTGTTGCCATACATATAAACATGTTCTGAGAGAAACAGGGTTGCGGTAGTGGAAAATTTATGGCTTGAATAAAAAACTGACCACAGGCTGGAAACAGTAATGGATGTAAAGTAAAAACAAAAGTAAATGAAATCTAAGGGAAATTTTATAATATATATATATATATATTTAAGATTTCGTTTTACCATAAACATTGATAAGAAACCCTTACTTAAGATGGAGTCTTACCCCTTCCTGCCCCCCTCCCCCCAAACCAAAAAAACACCTTACGTTCTTTTCGTTTTATTGCAATAGAATGGAATTAAAAAATGACAAATAGTTATTTGACCTGCTCCGATATTATTTAATGGCTTTATTCATGCCTAGTCTTTATAGATTGTTCATAACATTAAAACTTATAAATACAAAACCATATTCTTTGGTAATATTATATTCTAGGTTTACCTAGGAATTTGTACTTATTTACTGTACTGTAGATAACATATCAATCTGATTTGTACAACAATGATACAAGCTCAGTGCTAATAACTTAAATTTATATTTTATGTCCAGATGAAGGAACACAATGAAACATATTACGAGTTAATCATTTCATAATGCATGTTCAAATTGTTTATAACACTTTCACCCCAAAACAACTACAATTATCCTCAACATGTAGGTAATGTGTCATATGAGTTCCTGGCAATGGCTGCACCAGTGTTGCCAAGTCTATAGTCTCTATAGAAAGTACATGGAGCTAAAATGAATATTCAGTAGGATACTACTTTCTGGCATTATATTGATAAGCCCTGCGATTTTCATGAAAATATAATAATTAATGTGAAATTTGTTACTAGATGGCAGGGCCACAAGATTTTACTTTTAGAAAATATCCTAAAATTGGATTGTACACGTGGTGAAATTATATCAAAAGTAGTATCCAGATCGTACAGTTGGCAACACTGGGCTGCACTTAAATGTCAAACATATGTTATTACATCTTGTTGTGCGGTGACTGTTCCGAGCAATATAGCAGGGAACTACACCCACTGTTGAGGTAGGTAGGGCCACCCAGTAGCAAGTGGACACACCAGGTCACCCCTCCACTCGGCCAGTAAGACAAGCCACCACCCCCAAAACACCCCTAGTGCACGATCAGTGGAACAGCCACATAGTTACGAACTTTCGCAAGAGAGCGCGCCAAAACAAAAGGACCAAACAACCGGCAAATTCTCCACAAAAAAAAGGAATAAACAATCAACTTAGTAAAACTAATTGTTCATGTTAAATATAAGAGTGTACGATATGTATGTCTTAGCATAAGTTTTAGAGATTAAGCCTGAGGGGGAGGGTTGGGGCCAACCTCCCCTAACTGACCAAGTATGTTGAGGCCCCAAGATAAGGAGAATGTAAATCTGAAATAAACATTCGAACAGCTACTACCGATCTCTTGGTCTAGTTATTTTTTGTTCAACTTCCTCCTTCCCCTTTAGCGTTCAGACACATTCGCGCTGCCAGTCTGTCTCCTCCCCCCCTTTAGCACTCAGACACATTTGGGCTGCCAGTCCCCCCCTCCCCCTTACGCTCAGATCAATCTGGGCTGCCAACCTCCCTCCAGCTAAAGGAAACCCGCACGATCACCACACAGATCTCCTTCCTTCATCCATGAGCCACCCTCCAACTCACCCCCGCTACCGACGTTGCAAGGAAGGGTAGAACAGAAGAGACCGAGCCGAAAACTATTATATATTCAAGAACCCTTTTTCTCCTACACTCCTCCCCACCCTGCTCCCCCACGACCCCCTACCAACCGAGATCCCTGTCCTCTCCCCCTCTCCCGTGCACCGAACGCTGATCCCCAATGATCCCAGAAGAACACACATCCGATGCCTAACCGACAAGAAACTACAGCAAAGACTTCTGGACCTAGGCTTAGACACCTCACCTTCCCCCCCCCNTCGTCTCTCAGAATTTCAGTCCCTCTCCGACCGCCTGTACGAAACATGTCATTGTAAATACTGCAAGGAACCCATCCCTAAAGACGTATGGAAACATGCCTCTTCTGGGGACCCCATCTGAGTTGGTACACTCAGGCTCGTCTCTCAGAAAAAGAGGAAAAGATCAAGAAAAAAGCAAGAAAGGACGTGCTCCGCCAACTCCCTCTCCCGAGAAACTGCCCTCCAGCCAAAAAACTAGCACACTCGCCCAAAGACTCCCCGTCGCCAATAACCCATCACTTCCACAACCAAAGTCCCCGACGAGATGAATCGATCTGACTTTGTGCTTTATAAATATACCAGGGGTAGTTTTGATCCAGCACACAATTATATTAAAAGACAAAATAAAAGAAGGAAAATACATGTCAGAGCTGAGATGATTTGGTAAATGATCATTCTTTTAGATTTGGTGATCTTAATGGATAAAAAAATATCATAAAACAATCTTGGATGACAAGAACTATTGCTTAGGAAATACCAACAGTCATTGTACAATCTAACAATATATCTAGAGGGAATAATATAATAAACTAACAGAAAAAATGTAAAATTCCTAGGTGCAATTACTCGTAAAAAGGGGGCAACTTATTTTAAATTTCATCCCTCTGCGTGCAGTAGATATCGTGCAATGCTTGACTGACAGACAAACAAACTTTTAATTTTATTGATATAGAAGATATCCTTAACATTTCAAGCCAAAGTTGATGTTGGCAAGGCGGTACTTAGTTGAAATTGAAAGTGACTAAGATTTAAAATGTTAAATAAGATACTTCATCATGGGTATCAAAACTTTTTTTTTTTTTTTTTTTCTTTTNTTTTTTTTTGCTCTTTGATACGAATTATTAATGTGAGCGAAAGGGTTTCATGATTTTTTTTTACATCCATTGTTTCCAGCCTGTGGCTTGGGTAATTTTTTATACAAGCCATATATTTTCCAATACCAGCTGGCTAGGTCTGTCATAGCTTCATATGCCTTATAATTTATCTTAAGACTAGGGCAGGCACAACATCCAGTCTCCGGCCGTTAATTTATCAATGTGAAAGGGTAAACCCACATTTTTCCAAAAATGAAATTCACAAAGTCAAAAACAAAATCAAGGTCGAAAGTGTTATTTTAAAAAATAAACTAAGACTTTTAGTAAACAGTCAGTTACATCTGTCTTCCAAACATTGACACGTTTAAATAAATTGGAAATTTTAAGTTTACATTAATATCTGATTTTATATGTGGATTTATTTCTAACAAAGAGTTTATACAGTGTTTTTTTAAATAAAAAATCATTAATGTTTCTTTTAAACAATTGTTATATCTAAAGATCAAATATAAAACCTTGTACTGAATATAAATAAATAGCAACAAACAAGTGCCTTTGCCTCCAAACACGAATTACACTACCATTGTAGCCAGCTCAAGCAGTGACCCAATCCAGGTAGGGTTACTTTAATTTTACCTAATGTATGTAAAGATTACCTTGGTAGTTATGATCAATTGTTTATGTTAATTTTAAATGGGAACAAAAATTTAATATTTTTTGAAAAGAAAAATTATCAATCTGAGCAAAAGCTTTGCCCTATTTAGGAGGAATGTTAAGTTATCTTAAATCATATTTTGTTTTTCTGGCCCTTTAGGGAGTTCCGTTGTCACTATTCATGTTCTAAGTCAGGTCAACAAAGCATGTTGTGCTTACTTACTGCATGATTGTAATACTTCTTTATTTGTTTGCATCACTAAAAAAAACATATAAGCTAAGGCTACACAGGGTCGACTCGCACTGCACCAACTTTTCTAGCACGTGGCTACACAAACTGAATGTGACATAAAATGTGGATGGATAAGTGCGCCATTGCACTCCTGCCATCGAAAGTAGTGTTGTGGAGGCCATGGAAGAACAACAACGATTGGCACGATAGCAAAGTTCTCAAGTTACTGAACATTTCCAGAGAGGCCTGAATTTCCATGCGTATTCGGGGGTTGGTGGCTACACAGTATGCATCATACCGCACCTTAAAAGTGTGGATGAATGCTCTCTCGACAATTTGTCTGCGCCAGTGTGGATTTGTATAGTCACTTGTATCTAAAAACATGGATGGCATTAATCCAAAGTTTTTGGGTATGGTGTGGGTTGGCTTTGTGTAGCTGGTCTTATAGGCATTTAAAAGCATAATGTATAGAATTTATACAATGAATATGTATAAATTAACATTTAGCTTGTTAATTAGACACTAATAAACCTCCAAGAGTTCAATTATATTACATGATTCAGAACATTCTGCAAAGTTAATAGGTAACATCTTTATTGAAATTATAATGTAATAACAAAGTAATGTTGTGAAATTTAAGAAGGTAGTAAGTGATCAGATTGCTGGTTACTTATTGTCTTCTATATCTTAAACAATTGGTTGCTGCTTTTCCCCTCTATTAAGACTAAATAAACTTATAAACCAGTGATTTGGTCGTCTTTTTACCAAAAGTGTATGTTTAGTGTCTTAAGGTTTGAAAATAATATAGAAAATAAAGGCTAATTTAATGATACCAAATATGATCCATTTAAAAAAATTATAGTTAGTACTTTCTTCTTCAACACAGCAGATCTGTGAACGGCACATAATCCTTACCAAATGTGAATTCAGGTATACTATTTATATAAATGGTTTGGTTTATTCATGAAGTTTCTGGTAAGATAAACTAATATATGAAAAATATGAAACCTGGAGTGACTTTTACCAACTAAGGTTTTGTCAGTTCTAGAGAGAATATTTGAGGTTAAGCCTCTATCTCTGATTCACTGAAAAGCTGGAAGGTTACATTTAAAATCAATATGAACATATTTAAGACTAGGACAAAAAGTAAAGTAATTACACACGATATAAGTGTCATACCAAGTAAACTATTATTTCAACAAAACTCTAGAAAAGACTAGCAAGTCTATTAATATTTACTAAAGCACACAAGTGTATTGCAAACATTTGTTTTTACCAATATGAACTATTAGTACACAGTTATTAAACTGGAAGGCTCATTGATCAGTCCAAACCATTATGCAATTGTAATCAAGAATAACAAGGAGGAAAAGCACAACATGACTTCAAATAAAAATGTGAAGATGACAAAGACTGCAGGCCTACCAATTTACACTATAGTTACACCAAATGAACTAAAGTGTAGAATTTAGACTAGTTTACACACTAGGGGTGTGTAAAACTTCAAAATGTTTAAGTCCAATGTCCAATTTCCTTCACCTCAACTTCGACAACCAAAATAGCCTTCACATCTTCAAAATATTACAAAAAGAAGAAAACTTCACTACATTTAAATTAACATAATTGAAATATCTCACTAAATATTACATATTTTGACATATAATAGTTTTGAGAACAGCTTCTAAACAGTATTTTAACATTCAATGCATAATTGTTGCATATTTTATGCCTTGTTTATGTGGAAAAAAAAAGTGGGGTGAAACCATTGGGTTAAGCTTTTTTTTTTAAAACTAATGTATTACTAGCAGAGGATTAGTAGTTTAGCTTGCGCAGGGAGATGCCCGCCCACTCATCTTGCTACAAACCACGCAACTCGGCTTTAAGCAATATACCTACTGACAATGTGCACTATGTGACACAAATAAATAATATACCAAGGAATGAGTCACAAACATGTTGTGAAACCACCCTGTTGTAATAGGCCTAAATGTGTGCTATCAATTACTCCATAATGTTTGATTACACTATCTTGCGAAATAAAAGTTTTTTTCTGCTGTCTCAAGGTGAAAGATGATTTTAACTAATTCTGACATGCTAAATTTAATGCTGAAGTGCATTCACCTCTATTGCGTATGGTTTTCATATAAATCACAAAAATTATGATAAAATGTTTAAAAATGAGGTGGCTCAGTGGGTAAATAATTTTATTGTAAAGGAAATTGATATAACTAAAGAAAAAGGAAAAATAAACTACTAAGAGTAAATTTGATGAAGAAAGCCCACCTAGGGAAAGAGGAGAAATGTGGGAAGAATCCAATGCACAAAGGTGACATCTTCTTCCTTCTCACATTTTTCCTCTTTCCTTAAGTGGGTTTTCTTCATCAAATTTACTCTTAGTTTATTTTTCATTTTTATTTAGTTTCATCAATTTCATTTATTATAAAAATAATGCTAATAAAAGTTAATTTTTAGCGTAATAAGGAGCGTTATAAAATTAAAAACAAAATAAACTATTTATTTCTACTATATTAAACTGCGTACTTACATACGTTTAGAAGTGATCAGTGTCTGAAGATAATAATTTTTTCTTTACTTGGTACGAGGGGGCTGTGTTGATTTATGTTTAGTCCTTGTTGTCTATCTTCTCTTTTCAAGCACCAAACATAATCTGCTAGCATTGCTACATTCCACTGTCCCTGGTATCTTCTTCTTTCAAGCACCAAACATAGTCCGACTATTATTGCTACGTTCCACTATCCCTGGTATCTTCTTCTTTCAAGCACCAAACATAGTCCGCTAGCATTGCTATGTTCCCCCGTCCCTGGTATCTTCTTTCAAGCACCAAACATAGTCTGCTAGCATTGCTACATTCCACCGTCCCTGGTATATTCTCTCCATCTCCTTTATTTCCTGATGAAATATTTCACCCTGCTCTTCACTCTTGAGTTCCCAAATTACCAGGAAATTAGTCAAGGTGAGAGAAAATAAAGTTGAGTTTTAAACTCACATTGCACCCGAGAGCTTGCAGTCTTCTTAACATATTTCTCACAATTTCTTTATATTGTACGTCTTTTTACATTTACAAGGAACTTATTGACTACGTCTTTAAAAGAACACCATATCTGACGTTCTATTACGTTCATAGTTTCCAAAAATTCAGTGTCTTTCATAAGCTGTCTAATTTGAGGTCCATCAAATACTCCCTCTTTTATCTTAGCTTCAGATAAAAATGGAAATTTTCAGCTTAAATACTTGAAGCATAGACCACTCTTGTCCAGCGCTTTTACCAATTGTTTCATGATCACAAGTTTTATATGAAAAGGAGGTAATACTATTTTTTTTAGGATCAACTAGACTGGCACGAATGACATTTTTTTCCCGACACTATTCTCTCAGGACATTCTTTTAATGTCCAATGTTTATTCCTACTTCTATTGTCCCATTCACATAAAAAACAAGGAAATTTTGTGGTTTGATACTTTTTTTCAAAGCGTCAATAAATAATCGCCAGTCATTATTATCGTAAGCTAGTTCTCCCAGTTGCAGAATTAAACCAGGTGTGTCACAACAATAAACTGGCTGGTCTTCCATCTTAAAGAACTTACTAAATTCTTCCTCTCGATTCCTATACCAGTAAAATGTGGATCCTGGTGCCAGCAAATTTTTTTTCTTTTAATCTCGATCCCAGTACTTTACTCTTGTCCTTGGTAAGCCCTAAGTCCCGTACTAAATCTTTCAACTCGGTTTGAGTAAAAAGCTGGGGCTTATCTTCGTTAGTGAGGGGCGAAAATCTTCATCAACATTAACATTTTCTGTAGACTCAGAGGAACATGACTGCTCATTGTCCTCTAGTTGAGTCGGTGGGAGAGATATTGGAACATCTGGTCCATACGGCACAACTCTTATAGCTGATGGCCTTCTGGGTATTTGATTTTCGACTTATTCATTTTGTTGTACCCTGATACATTTCTAAACTGAAGTAACAATCATCGTAGTGATAATTTGGTTCGCACCATATCATGGGAATCCCAAATGGCATAGATTTTTGTCTTCCTTAATGCCAGTGCCTTAGTCCTTCAACACAAGTTTTACATGCAGTTTGTGGAGCCCAATTATTATCCTCATCTCCAAGTTTAACTTTAAAACACGCAAAATACACTTTCTTAATAAATGATGTAATATTATTTTCTGTCTTTGTAACAAGTATGAAACAGAAATTAGCCGGATTGTTCACACATGGCCTCCTTGCTGCCATGTTATTGTTGACTATGTAGCACTTTATACAAACACAAAGCAAAACTAATAAATAACACTAAACTGCCAACTACCGCGAGTAATGAATAGCAACTGAGGTCTTTGAGGTGTTATGTTGCGATGCACTTTCCTCCAAGGAGATCTTACTAAAGATAAATATACATGACTTGGAACCTTTCTCTGGAGTCACCGTTGACAAATTTATTTCCCTATTTCATGGTCACGCATAGATAAAATCAGAGTCACCAAAACTTTTAAACACTCGGCAAGATAAAGATAAGGAATTCAGGGGTAAGAAAGCAGACAAGGGGTGGTTTGTTTTGTGGAAATATCTCCATTAATATCACTCATGTGTGCTAAAGTTATTCATTTTTAGCTATATTTGTATCAGTATTACCTCAATTATGACGAGATGTATATAATAGTATCCAGTATAATTAATATAATATCGAATTATATAGAATATTGACATGTTATGACAAAACTGTTGGAATTTTAGAAACCTCACAGCGTTTTACATACAAATCACTTATTTTCACCAAGACAGCAGAATAATCGCAGACCAATGTTATTGATCATGGGTAAAGTTAAGTTTTATAAACAAATTTTTTTAAATATATTAAGTAAGTTAATCTAACTTTCATCCCATAAAGGTATTTCATGATTGTAGTAAAAGTGGGTGTACATCATGCCTTTGTATCAACAACAGTTGACGTAGAGAGTTCTGTGAGATTATATTCAGTGGAGTGGGGAATGGAACTTAGGGTAAATTGAAGTATAGGAAATAAAAGAGCCAATCTGGCTGAAAATATAAAAATGTGTATCTAAATATACTAAAATGCTCTTAGAAGCTTATTTCATTGACAAATTGCTTTCAAATAGTTTTAGATTTTTATCAAATGTAAATTAAAAGAAGTAGATATGAGTTATAGAAACTGACAGCATATCCTTTCAACAGTAAAACATAGACTAATGAAAGAAATAAAATCCATTATCTAGCACACATTAATATAAAAATGAGGTCACTGGATTAAAAATAGTGATCTTGAAATCAAGATAGTTTTTAAAAAAATATTCTACTGCATTAATGTAGGTTCTCTGTAAGAGAATGTCCAATCAATAACCTATCTTATGTAGCAAACATTCTTGATATGATAACACGTGTTACTCTCCAGATAACACATGTACAACACTTGTTACTCTCCAGATATCACATGTACAACACATGTTACTCTCCAGATAGCACATGTACAACACATGTTACTCTCCAGATAGCACATGTACAACACATGTTACTCTCCAGATATCACATGTACAACACATGTTACTCTCCAGATAGCACATGTACAACACATGTTACTCTCCAGATATCACATGTACAACACTTGTTACTCTCCAGATAGCACATGTAAAACACATGTTACTCTCCAGATATCACATGTACAACACATGTTACTCTCCAGATAGCACATGTACAACACATGTTACTCTCCAGATAGCACATGTACAACACTTGTTGCGAGTGCAAGAAGAAAAGAGATTGATTATGCTAAATCCAAGTAGTTACATCATCATTAAAGGTCACAAAATGTTGGCGAAAGTGATAACAGTTTAAAAAATCTAAAGTTTATTTTATTCTTGTATAACTTAGTAAAGTGAGACCAGTTTGTGCTGAATCCCCCACAATGCACTAAACAACCCAACATTTTCATGCAGCCAGAAGATTCTTGATATTCTTTGGTGTCGCCTCTTCATTGAGATGTTTTGTTGTGTACCTAGAAAACCATTTTAAAATTATTTTACATATTAAAATGGGTTATACAATGTATGTACACTTTGTTTACCCTCAAAGGTAGCAGTCTTACCTTAACCTATCACACTATAGTGCAGCTTACAAAGTAGGGTAATGTTGTACAGGGGTATCACACATACAGAGGGGTCTCATACATACAAACACAGGGGGTCTCATACATACAAACACAGGGGGTCTCATACATGCAAACACAGGGGTCTTGTACATACAAACACAGGGGTCTCGTACATACAAACACAGCGGTCTCATACATACAAACACAGGGGGTCTCATACATACAAACACAGAGGGGTCTCATACATGCAAACACAGGGGGTCTCGTACATACAAACACAGGGGCCTCGTACATACAAACACAGGGGTCTCATACATACAAACACAGGGGTCTCATACATACAAACACAGGGGTCTCACACATACAAACACCAGGGTCTCATACATACAAACTCCATGGTCTCATACATACAAACACAGGTGTCTCGTACATACAAATAACAGGGTCTCGTACATACAAATAACAGGGTCTCGTACATACAAATAACAGGGTCTCGTACATACAAACATCAAAATGGCTGCACTCATTGGGAGAGCTTGAATCATTCCACACAGGGATCGCAACGTGCATCCCGAGTGACATCACTTTCAAGCAGGCATTTTTGAAAACACTTCACTTTAAAGATGGTTTGTACCTTAGAGCATACAAAAATTGCCTTTTAGTGTCAATAAAGTCTTTCACAAAGCCAGGTTCAGGTAGCAGCCTCACCCACTTCCCATACACAAGCCCTCCAAATAAGCTTACACAGATTGAAAAAAAAAGTAATATAAAATGATATTTTTTCTGTCCAAGTACCAACCGAATGTTTGCAAATTGTCTAGTTATAAACAATCTTCAAATACTGTCATGTAATTACTTATCTGAAAAGGTTTGTTCATTAAAAGGGGGTTAGTTGGGGGCATAATTGCTGATACCTCAACTATTGTGTTCATACGCCACCCTTGGAAACTTTCTCTTAAGTTTGTAGCCTCTACAACAAACATGTTGAGAATGAGTTGTTTGGAAATATCTCACTAAGAAGTGTTGCTACAACAAGCATGTTGAAAGTGAGTTGTTTAAAAATATCTCACTAAGAAGTGTTGCTACAACAAGCATGTTGAAAGTGAGTTGTTTGGAAATATCTCACTAAGAAGTGTTGCTACAACAAACATGTTGAAAGTGAGTTGTTTAAAAATATCTCACTAAGAAGTGTTGCTACAACAAGCATGTTGAAAGTGAGTTGTTTAGAAATATCTCACTTAGAAGTGCTGTTATCATCGAGGACTGCAACAAGGACTCAAAGTGGGAGCGCAGCTAAACTACTGCTATCCTGAGTGACTGGGGTCTTCCTGTGAGTGCACTAAGGTGACACTCAGGTTACTCATGTGGGTTGTAATATTTATTTCAATTTCTCTTTAATCTGGCTTATACCTATAGCAAGACTTGAGACTTGTATTTCTAAGACAAATGTTTCCAAATATGGAAACAAATTTAGTGGAAACAATTAAAATAGTGTAGGAAAATTAGACATTACTAGCCAGAGGGTATTTTCAAAAAGTTGACATTTGGTGCACTTTAAAACTCCCCATGATCTGGGGCTCTAGTACCGTCCTGTGAAGACATAATTGTTTTTACTCTTCAATCTTGCTAAGAAAATGCACGAAAGATAAACTGTAGCGTGTATAACCATTTACATAAAAGGTTATTTAATATATAATATCTTTTAGTGATGTTATGGTTAGGCAAGAAATAGCAATTTTTAGTTTTAACTCATGCTGCCAAAAGCATCTAGGCATGAGCATAAATTTAAACGTTACAACTTTTCTTTGTAAATACAAATGTATGTAGATTAAATCTGTGTTACAGCATCTATGGCCATTTTTCCGAGATTCACCTGAGAGCATTGAGCAAGCCTTCAGACCTGGCCGCAGGCTGTTCCTTCAGCAGCTTTACACATCCTTTCACCTGCAATCACAATTCAGGAAATAACTGTCTGTTCTATATCATGTGGTCTTCACATGAAGATGATGTGAACAATATCATCATCATCATCATTATTAATCATTACTATTATTATTACCATCATTATCATCATCACCGCATATTACTACCCGTTCGAGTTATACGTACTTACGCTAATGTGCAATGGTAGGGTGATTGTGAGATGAAATGGAGGACCTACAGTTTAACGTGGAATCCGAACCACGGTGGAGGCCTGGCATTCCACACATTCACAAGTTGTGATTAATACACGTCTTGTCAAAGGTGAAGGAAGGGTTTNATTCCACACATTCACAAGTTGTGATTAATACACGTCTTGTCAAAGGTGAAGGAAGGGTTTGGCAATCAGATAAATCTGTGCCAGGAGAGAGGATTGAACCCCAGACCCACAACACAGAAGTCTGACACCTTACCCCTAGACCACCAACTTTGTTCTATATCACCTGAGCTTCTGATTGTAAGCTAGCTCTACTTTTGAGTCATTGCATGTCAAAGCATCTTATTTATAAAAAATTTGGTTGCATAAGAATATATGATTTTATTGAAACTTGGCATAGTCCTACTAAGAGCTATGAATAATTGAGGAAAATTACAAAATATTATTTTCTATATAATTTATCATTTCCTTTTTGTATCTAAAAATCATATTTCAATGATTAATAGAGGAATTTTTCTTTATTACCTTATTTTACATGACATTACTGTTCGAGCTATTCACATTTAAGAGCCTGTCTCAGTATCATCTAATGCAGAGATGAAGGTATTGTCTCTATTGTGTAGACTGTTAGGGAAGGAGTGAAAGCCTTACTGTGTCAATCATTCCCGATATATGACCTTTTGTTTGACCGATGAAGCAGGTAGCAGGCCAGCCAGTTCTGTATGAGTCAACATCATTAGCCTTCAAGAAGTGTAAGAAACAACTCAACTAAAATGTGGATAAGATTCATGCTTGTCAATACTCAGACTAAACTTTATAGGACATTCAACTCCAACAATTCAAATTATATACTTTGTTTAGTTAGAAATGCAACAAAATTTATGAGGCGGAAAAATATTTTTTTTTAAATTTTAAATATTTCTTATAAGCTGTTGATTTAGGTGAGTGTTTTGTCTATGATGAGTAGTCTTTTATCACACAAGATGGCTCAGTGGCAATGAGATTAACTGGACTGCTCCACTTGACATGAGAGATCGGATTTGGTCTAGTCCCGGCTGAATGTGCAAGTGTGATTGTATACTACATGTTTACATGAAAACTTGTAATATTAGAATCAATAGGCCTACGCAGATAGCAAGGGCGGGTAGTCAGAAGGTAAATATAAATAAGAATATATATATGTCACTAACAATGGTATCTTTTTTTAGTACCATGTCTTACTACCCGTTGTAGTTATATGCTTATTTACTAACTAGGCTAATGGTTTAAGAAATGAGGAAGGTTATATTTAGAGGAAGTGTACCCACATTTGCATGAGGTGAGAGTGGAAAACCATTCAGGATAAACCCCCCCTTAGTACATCCAACTTAGATTTGAGCCTCGATCTCCCCATCATTGGCAGGCTAGTTTACTGTGAGAATAGCGCCTTAGACCATGCGGCCATCGATGTGGGTAGCAAGAGCATTGATTCAATACAAATTCTGTAGCGTACGAATAAAATATAAAGCACCAATAAAACAAAATTTTTAAGTTAGATTTTATGACTTGCACTTGAACTGGCTACCAACTTGTTGCAAACTAAAATCAGACCAAATATCAACTAATTAATACTCGCACCGTACGTACACAAAGACACCAGTCACGTCTGTTTTGGTTTGGTTTGGTTTGGTATACTAGTGATGGGAGGGAAGGAGTTTGAATCCTGGTCAAATGTACTGCGGTGTGTTTTATTTGTTTTCAATTTTCTCTACTTCATTAGTGTAAATACGCCGATATGCCAAATGTTGAGTATGGCAAGGTGCTTACAAATATTCCTCTCTGCCATTACATTTGCAAATAATTATAGATGGGTTAAATCTTTGTTTCTGAAAATCAAGTCTCAAATTCAAATATGAATCTTTAAGAATTATCATTTGAAATGAAAATATTTGGAATTTAATAAAAAGAGATGTTTAAGGTTACTTATGAATAATATTTTGTTAATCATGTATATTATGTCATAAACAAAAAATAAAATACTTTTTTTAAATAAATTAGTCATATTAATA
>CABFWO010004878.1:0-27581 GCA_902155825.1 Timema genevievae
GTCAAAATTCATCAAAATCTCGAGTTCGATATTTTTGACGATCACCATACTTTCTCTACCTGTAAGATAGAGAGAAAGTAAAAAGTAGGGTGTTAGAAAACAAGGTGCACAGGAAACATTTGGATCAAAAGAAAATGAAGCTACTTGTGAGTAAAGGAGGTTACATAATGATGGTTTAAATATTCTGTACTCATCACAAGATAATATTGTCAGGATAATCAAGTGGCCAGGACATGTAGCATGAATATAAGAATCTATAACATCGTTAAAGGTACTGACAAACCCAATGGGAAAATACAATGGAAATAACTAAATGCAAATGGGATGATAACATTAGAATGGATCTGATAGGAATAGGGTGTAATGAGGTGAACTGGATAGAACTAGCTCAAGATAGGGATAGGGTTAATGAGGTAGACTGGATAGAACTATCTCAAGATAAGGATAAGGTTAATGAGGTAGACTGGATAGAACTATCTCAAGTTAGAGATAGGTGGCATAAGTTAGGCAATGAACTTTCAAGTTCCTAATGCCATAGACTAAGTAAGATGTTCCAAAAGCGATCCTACTATATCTTTAAGTCTTCTTTATCCATCATTTTGATTCTCGCCGGGTGAGCAGGGAGCCCCAAGTGGAACCTAACACTGTAGTATCATGTACCCAAGTAAGGAGGGGGTCTGCCCGAGAACCAGTAAATCACCAACCGCTCTATAAATCTGTCGGGTGCATTCACCTTACACAAGGTACGACATTGTGGACAAAAAACACCTGCAACTTCGCTACTCCTCCACGCTAATACACCTTCAAATGGACAATAATCATTCCGTGGCCGTAGGTCAGTCAGTGGCAAGTATATCCAATAAACTAAGACTCCTGGGTTCGATATATGTCATGATAATTATATGATGTGTAATCGCTTAGATGGGGCCCTTTACTTTTTACACTGATGAACTATCGGGTGAGAAACTGGATTTGGTTACTGTTCCCAGGTTAAGCTAGTTTTATAAGGCGTGTGATTCATAAAGTGATGCACGTTCTTTTTAATATTTATTAAATAAAAACCTCCTCAGTTTCAATTCCATACGTTATAAAAAAATCCTCAAATTACTGATTTTATCTGGACACGCCTTACAAACTAACTTGATTCTAAAATAGACACAGCACCGAATCTTGCGCCCGTCAAATCATCATTGTGAAAGGGTATATCCAAATTGCATCAATTATACATTTTTCTTTGTCCTTGGCAAGAATCAAACCCGGGAATATTTTGCCCAATAGACAGACGCACTGTCGACTTAGATGTGATGTAGGTCTATGGATGAGGTGTTGGAAGTATTAACTATCACTCTATAGTATTCATGATGTTCATTTCAGTCAGTTGCATATCAGCAAAACCCACACGGTTTGTCATGATCCAAGGCGTCAAGCTCGCATTGTATGATACTGTACTATTGGGGACCTCCAAATATTAGCTTCTGGGTTTGGCGCCACTAAGAGTGTGGGGTGGGGAAGGGAGAAGGAGGGGTTTATACATGTGGTTTATCAATGTGGTTTTCCAATCTCTTCTTTTAAATAACTAATACATGTGTATTTCTTACATGATAGTCCCTAAGAAATTAGATAATATTAATTATAAACATGCTTTTTAAAGCATTTGTTGGAAAATAAGAACACGACAGATGTAGTGCACTTTTAATTTATTAAGTGTAAATAGCCGAAGCTATATTAATGGTAGTTGGTTCAGTTAGATATCATTCTGAAAATTGAAAAATGACACCTGGACACGGGAATCGAACCCGGCCAAAGGTCCCGGGTTTGATTCCCGTGTCCAGGTGTCATTTTTAAATTTTCAGAATGACTTTTAATTTATTTTAAGAAACCTTTTGAGAATTTACATCTGTACTCAGGAACCTAGCTTGCAATATTTGACATAGTGCTAAACTGTTTTTACTACTGAACTTACTAAGATCATATTTTGATCAAGGTTATACAATATTCGTGCATGATGGATTTAAACTAATTATTTATGGCCTCCCCAGTCTATATTATCCTGGGACCTGCTTCAAGGCTGCACCTAGCTACTGTCCTCTCCAATCTACTATCTCCTAATTCCTGCTTCAAGTCTGCCCCTAGCTACTGTCCTCTCCATCTACATCCTCCCAGGTACCTGCTTCAAGTCTGCCCCTAGCTACTGTTCTCTCCATCTACATCCTCCCAGGTCCTGCTTCAAGTCTGCACCTAGCTACTGTCCTCTCCAATCTACTATCTCCTAATTCGTGCTTCAAGTCTGCCCCTAGCTACTGTCCTCTCCATCTACATCCTCCCAGGTCCTGCTTCAAGTCTGCACCTAGCTACTGTCCTCTCCACCTACATCCTCCCAGGTCCTGCTTCAAGTCTGCACCTAGATACTGTCCTCTCCATCTACATCCTCCCAGGTCCTGCTTCAAGTCTGCACCTAGCTACTGTCCTCTCCAATCTACTATCTCCTAATTACCTGCTTCAAGTCTGCACCTAGTTTCTGTCCTCTCCATTCTACTATCTCCTAATTCCTGCTTCAAGTCTCCACTGGACCAAACACAGTTCTATACGATGAGTGCCCCTCCCCCGTCCAACTGAACGACATAGACATCTTTATGCGGCTCTCTAACCCTGACTCTCCTCTGATGTACAGTCTAGTAATAAAGAACGGACTGCGATACCTAAACACCCCCCATACTTCACGCCACACAGACCACTTTCAATTAGGAACAAGCCATAAACCCTAGTTTTACACCTGTGTCAAGATGATGGACTGGGCGGGCAAAGATACGACTGATTCGAACACTTTGGGAAATAAATCATTACATGTCCGTGCTGAGCTGGGCGGTCTGGTCGTCAATTGTTCTCGATCATTACGACCGTTTAGCTATAGTACGACTATCTACGAATAACCATTTGGAAGGTCTTTTTCCCAACCAGAACCCTAATAGGGTCCTGGTAATAGAAATAAAATATTTTTCAGAAGGCTATTCGTATGAATATCGGTCTATACATAAATCTACTGCCATTGGTGTTTTTTCTCTATAGTGATTCATGTCTTACTACCCGTTAGGTCCGTCCGAATAAAACTGCCGTGGGTTTGAGGAAGGCGAATTTTAGAGGAAATGTATTTGTATTTTCATGGAGGGAGAGGGGGAAACTATTGAGGGGTAAACCACCCTCGGTACACCTGGGCATAGATTCGGTGATTGAATAAACTAAGGCGTCACTCTATCGATAGGTTGGACTGACGATGTAGGGGAAGTTGTGCTTCGAATACTGGTCGTGTGTACTGAGGGTGGTCTTCCATAAATGTTTTTCCACTCTTTCTCCACACAAATTCGGGTACACTTTCTATAAATTTAACGTTACTCATTCCCAACACATTAACATAGTTAGTAAATATGCGTGGCACCCAAATAGGAACTAAGACGAGGTGATAAAAATAAAAATATTAATCAGTTAATAAAATGTGTGCTATAAGTAATAATCAAAAAAATTAAATGAGTAAGACCGTTATAATCAAACTGTAGTTCACCTGCACAGAAAAGCACGTGGTCATTAGTCTTGTCTTGTCTGGTTTTCTCGATACACTGTTACAGAAACATTGATAAAAGAGGAACATCTCTGTTAACCAAAAATGAGAATAACTATAAATTTCACATTTCAAAGACCTCCATATAATTATAAATGACTATACATCTGCTTATAGCTCAAAAACTGTTGGTTTGGTAAAAATATATTTCAAGTAAAATATTTTTTATATTGAAATAATAAAACAACTTTGCTAAAGTAAGCTATTTCGTATCTAAATTAGTTGCGATTATATTATCAAAATTGCATAATTCCGATTATGTAAAGTACCCTCAAATTTTACAAAAAAATTAGAGTTTTAATTTTGTTTATAACGCTAAACAGTGTATAGATATACAATTGAATCAAAATCCTTAGAATGCACTTTGATAAAATTGATGTGTTCTTTTCGCTCCTAAGAAAACCACCTCTAATTTTAGGGTTGTATATATAATTCTAATAATCCTTCGAAGGAATCTTATGAAAAGCCAAGATATCAAGTTTTAACCCGATCATTAAAATTATTTCAGTTCTAGTCCCAGTAACGGACAGACAGACATATCGACAGACAGACGGCTTTGAAAAAAAATCGAGTTTAGGGGGTCATGCATCGTTTTCACTCATCAAAATCTCTTGTTCGAATTTTTTGACGATTATAATTATTTTTCTAGGCGATGGGTACGAGAAAGTAAAAACCAGTACTAAGATTGTGTTATAAGTTCAATAGCTTAAGTTTTAATAATTTTGTTACTTTAAAAACTGATGTTGATCGTATATTTCAAAATACTGTCTCTACTCGTTTTTTCCTTACTTTTTTAGTTCTCTCTCCAAACTTGCGTGATGCGTATAACTTAAACAGGTATTAAGGCGCTGTGATAAAAAAAAACTCGCATGGCACACTAGTGCGTCCCCGGGTTCAAAAGTTATTGAGCTATATAAATTATGAAACATAATCATCATCATCATCATCATCAACTGTTTCCAGCCTGCCCAACATGTTTTAAAAATACACTGAACATGTCATATTAGTTAGTATTAAGAAACCAGTCATTTAGATTTAGAGGACTACAAAACCTCTTTTGATCTATAGAAATATTCCACAATGTGTTGTTTTATTTGGTGTTATTTAATTTATAATAATGAATTAATTTCCATGGCCTTGTATAAGAGCTAAATACAGCTATACCAAGCATGTTATTGCACTGCCACATCTATAGCTTAATCTATATCCAAACAAATAGCATGGCTGCCATACAACATTTTAATTCCTATATATATCAATAATTGTAGTACGACTAATTAAGAAGATTCCGAGGCATTACAACATTAAAAGTTTATTTACGTGACATTGTTTATAAAATTATTCTTTAGTGAGTGCAAATAAAGACGCAAATTTTTGCTCTAAAATTGCGCCTGTTATTTTAGTGAATGAATATGTAAGTATCCAAGCACGTATCTCAAAGTTGTACCGTAGCATCTTTAGTGTAAGGAATTAATATTCTGTTTTGACCAATTATATCTTATATCTGTGTAAAAGTGTTTTTCTCGACAATGATGACAGTCGATACGACATGAATCGACTAGAATTTAAAAATAGTCTTATCCTGTGTCTCATAAAAATATTATTATTAATTGCGTCTCTAAATATTTATTTGGTTGCTAGCTAGTCTATATGACAAATAGATAATCTTGTCTACTTCATTACTTTTGCAAAAGCTATGCTTTGACACCGACTGAGCTGAAATGAATGTTGTGTTTATTTGTAACCACGAATCAATATAAGGTGAACTTGTAAATTTAAAACTAGAAATGAATTTGTCTTAATTAGTTCAAAATCAGTTGAATATACCGTTTATAAAATCGTAAGTTGTAACAACATTCTGATTATAAACTAACTTATATTAACATTACGTAAATAACTATCATATAATCTATGTGTGATTGTAATTTTTTCTAAACAGATAGATAAAAAAATAGTCATTCTGTTGAAATTGGAAACATGTTGATTTAATATTATTATTGTTGTTGTTATTATTATCCTCACTAATATATCATTATTATTTTATAGTCATAGATACTTTATATATAAAATGAAGGCTGTAGTAAATATCAAAGTATTTATAGTAACGTTAGTAACTGCAATATACCTACCATTGTGTGGCAATCCCAGTATAAACTTGCACCTATGGGCATGCGTACTAAGTGGCAGGCTCGTATAGTCTGGTTTGATGGTGATGGAGATGTCACAGCTACAATCTCAGCCTGGTGTTTTTTCCTCAAAGGTTTCCCACTTGCCCTCCATGGAAATGCGGGGACATTCCCTTTGAAATTCCACTTCACTCATTACTAGCTCATTGGTTTAGTTAAATTCGTGTAATTTGGATGGATAGTGAGGCAGGGAGAAAAGGAAAAAAGCAACATCGCATCTTACAACCTGCTCAGGCAATATGCATATATGATAATTGCTCTAAAGGGGTTGGGGTGAGGAATGGAGAAATCTAGAAGTGGAAGGAGAGTGGGAAATAATTTAAGGAAAACCACTCAAAATAGACCTGACAGGGTTATGAACCCCATCTCCTCATAAAACGCAGGTTGGTCTACCACCTGAGTGACGCCTTTAGATCATTCAGCCAGTGAAGCAGGTAGGAGCAATCTAAATGACTAGATATTTGCTCATTGGATGACATAATAAACCCGAATACAAATAACATATATCTTGATCAGCACCGTCCTAGTTTGAACCTAGATTCCAAACACTTTTGGTCAACAACTTTAACCACATAGTCACAGTAGAAGGTAAAATGACAGTTCTGCATCATTTCCCCCCATGCTGTTAACATTGATCCTCCTCACTCCAGAGGAGGGTCATGAAGAGGATCACTTTCTATATATGGTAAACAATGATTCTCCACACCAGAGTTGAAGCACTTTCTCCCATCCCTGGTGGCGTCCACCCCCACCAACCACCACCAGCAATTTTACATTACTTTTATTTAATTGGATAATTTTAATTTATTTAAAATTATTAATTTATTTATCAATTGCAGCTAATTTAACTATAACATTGATTTTTTATTCAAAATTGACAATTTAATAATTATAAATGGCGGATTTGGCTCCTTTTCTTCCATAATAATAGTATTGATACTCTAAACTGAGAGTAAGAAACTAGTCAGGAACAATTACTTTTTGGTGGAGGGGGTGACTAGGGACTTAAATATATTTTATAGATTAAATAACCAAGCTATTATCGGTGTCGTGTCGTGGGGTGTTTCCAGGCTAAGCATATAGTAGAATAGATAGCTAGGTTATAGCGCGCTTTTTGAGGGACGTATGAAACCGCAATTTTGAATGCAAGAGATTATTTAGAATGATAGTAGCAATTTTTAATTTTGAAAGCCATTTTTAATTTGGACAGCCATTTTGAATGTACGTGTATGTTCTTATATGCACGGACCGGTTCACGCGTGTTCGTACAGGTTTGTGCAGGCCTCGACAAGCTTTGAATGTTCCAACACGTTCCTAAATGTTCTTACATGTTGTAAATTCAAGATGGCTTCTTAAATATCCTACAAAATTATGTGGAATTCCAGTTTAGACACGCCTAAAGATTTATCTACAGTTTGGAAATTCAAAATGACTACCAAAATCTTACAGCAAGATGTGGAAATTCAATATGATCAACAAAATTATAGATGACCATCCCTATACCTTACAGATAGAAATGGCGGATTCAAGATAGTGAATCCAAGATGGTTGATAAATGTTTACCTTATAGGGAAAATGATCCTCTTCATGACCCCCTCTGTAGTGAGGAGGATCAATGTTATCATCATGGTGGTAAGTGATACAGAACTGTCATTTTACCTTCTACTAGTCACGATGGATATTAATACTTACAATCTTAAATTCACGTTCATAATTTTGGATAAATTTGCAAAATTTAGTTTTGATATATTTTATAAACAAATATGTAACCTTTTAATTCAATGAATTTGAAAAACATTACTAAATTTAAATAATCTTATGCATATTTTGGTAATAATATTGATTCTCACTATTTGTCTGAATGGTTTAAAAATTGTTGATTCTCAATAATTTCTTCATGGTGTTTTCTTAATTTACGTCTAACAACAAATTAGTAGAAAACATAGTTAGCTTTGACTTATATAGTCATTAAAACTGCCTCTTTATCTTAAAATATATATAACCTTGGAAATGACTCTAATTTAGCCAAAATCAGACACCTTAACCAATTAGGCAAAGCGTCTGTTTTTATTTACAGTAATAGAGCTTGAATTGGTTGGAAAAAAAATCAGCACTTGTAAAAAATTTCTCATTCGCAAGTGCTAGCTACTTGTAAGTTGTCTTGTTGCTGTCATTTATTTTAAATAATTTATGAATATTCATTAATAACCATCAGCACATTGGCATTAATACACACGATTGTAAAAAAAACAACTAAACCTCAGTACCTTTGGAAAGGTCCCTAATATCATTTTATGGCACTACCCAAGGCTTATATTGTGCTGGAAACAATAATTAAAATAATCAATCTACGTATATAATGTATTGGACAAAATAATAATTACTTTTAGAATTATGAAATTTTCAATAACACATCACATAAAATTGTTTTAAAATCATATATCTATAATGCTAACTACAGTAATTAATTAAAAGTTGACCTGGTGTTCTAGGTGTAAGGTGTCCGACTTCTGTGTTGGGGGTCCGGGGTTCAATCCTCGGTCCCGGCACAGATTTATCTGATTGCCAAATCGTTCCTTCGCCTCTGAAAAGACGTGTATTAATCACAGCTTGTGAATATGTGGAATGTCAGGCCTCCCCCGTGGTTCGGATCTCACGTTAAACTTTAGTTCCTCCATTTCATCTCACAATCACCCTACCATTACGCATTAGCGTAAGTGCGTGTAACCCGAACGGATAGTAAGACGCGGTGCTAGTAATAATAATAATAATAATAATAATAATAATAATAATAATAATAATAATAATAATAATAATAAATTAAACTATATTTGAGCAAAAGGTTTGGAGCTCAATTTTTCCTGTCCTGACGTTAAAAGTATATTTAATACTTCTCCCATGCGTTGTTTAAAAAAATGGTGTGACTTCATTTTTGCGATGCATTCTTCCTTCCACAGGACTGGTATGCGGATGAAGTTTATAAAGCTGTTCAAAAGATATGTACTCATAAATCAAAGCGAAAGCATATTTAATCAAAATAAGGTTAAGATTTATTAGGTTATTGAGTCTACTTAAGGGGTATATGTGCAATAAATTAGAGCTTACTAAAATATAATAACGTTCCCTTGTAAAGTAGGGATATTTATAGCTCACTATTAGGGGTGAATATTACCCAATAACGTTACACACAAAAAAGTAAAAGATAAAAGAGGGTGGGAGGGATGAAAGAAAACTATGGTTGTTGTAAATCTTTTTAAAAACGTATTATAGGTGGATAAAGGTGGGGAGAGTAATGGATAGAGTAATAGAGACTTTAGAAGAATGTTTATGATTTTCTTTACGAGAGTAGAGCTTTGAAAAGATGTACTTAATTTTTTCTTTACCGATGTTATTTTTCATGAGTGTGCATAAAACCCAGGCCATTATTGAATATAAATAGTGTATTCACCCTACGTTAAATATTTGATCTAAAAATGAAAGTTACTTTGAAATCAATTTTTTTACGACCTTGTTGAGTCTTTAAATATTATATTAAAGATGTTGATAAATAACAAACTATAAAGTAATAAATATTTCAGTCTAGGTCCACGCATTCATTTTAAATATTTTTACTTTCGCACCACAACTTACTACCCAAATAGGCTATATATATTTAACTAGGCCAGTGGTTTCCAACCTTGGGGTCGTGGCGTGCTTTGGGTGGGTTCGCGACGCTTGTTGAGTTTATTGCTTTATATCTGAGTTTTAGATAAATATAATGATTATAAGAAGTTACAATATTGAAATAGAAATGTCAGAAGTTGAAACGGTTGGGTTTCTTCTTGGGCTATTTCTGGTTATCCAACTCCGACAGTTGCTTACTGACTCTATTAACTGTATCACTCTCGTGTCTGCGGGGAGTGGTGCTGGTACCATAGTCTCCAAAATACCAGCCGGGCTCGTTGATTCTCTTTTGAGACATCTTATTCACATTCATATTGTAAAGTATAATATTGCGAGTCTGGGCTACATTATTCGTAGTCCAGTAGTGGAAATACTAGCCAGTACTAATGTACCGTTACTCAGGGGACGCTCGAATGTACTAATAGTGCATCCTTTCCATGGAAACTCTTGCCATGTCCTGATGTGACGAGGTGATGGTGATAGTGAAAATGAGGGTGTGGAACCAGTGGAAACATTTAAAACTAACGTAAGGTTAACTAAGCAAACCCTGGTGACCATTGAGTTAATTCCCCTGTCATGAAAAATACCCAAAGTATCAGCCGGGAATCGAACTCAGGCTTGCAGCCAGGTGCACTGACCACTACACCACGGGATCAGCTATTCATACTGTCATCATATGAGATACTTGGTTTGATTTGTCTGTGACGGGGAGCTCAAGACTTTAATTCCGGCAGGGTATACTAGGGGTGATTTTTCTTAAACTGTTTAACCCTATCCCTCCACGCAAATAAGGGTATATTTCCTCTAAATTCTACCTACCCCACTAATGTAATGAAATTCAAATGGCCTGGACGTGATGATTTTTTAAAAACTAGGATATGAGTGCTTGAGGATTATCAAAGAGTTTGCGATGGTCTCAAATACAAAAATTGGGGTCAAAACCATCAATAGGCTCTGAGCTACATAATCACACTGATGAAGTTGGGGTAAGGAAGGTATAATTTAAAGAAATGTACCCTCATTTACTTGGAGAGAGCGTGATAATCAATTTAGGAAAGCCAACCCTCAGTATAGCTGGCCAGAATTTGAGCCTCTTCACCTCCACCCTCACCCCCCAACAGAAGCAAACAAGACAAGACGAGTTTGACATTTTGCCCACATGCCCACTGATGTGGGTTATTTTATATCGGTAAACTAATAACATATTCTTACACACTTTTCTTTAAATGTTTCTTTATAAATATTAATTAATTTAATTTTCAATGTTTGAAATAATAATCCTAATTTAAATACAGGGAATGATCTCAGTTTTATTTTGTTTGGTTTGTCAGCTGCGGGAAGGTCAGGGTTTGAATTCCGACATGGTATACTAAAATAAATTTTCTAAATAGTTTCTCACTCTCTATCGTTTCACTTCTCTCTTCCTCAACCTTACGTCATTATTGTAAATATGCGGGTAGTATGGGAGGATAGTAAGACGTGGAGCACTAATAAAACAGTAAAAGAACAGATTGCAAAAATGTTGTCGATTCAAAATATAAAACAAAGTCAATGCTATCGTGAAACATTTTTATCAACTGAACTTATTCAAAGAGTATTTTCCTATGAAAAAGTTTTTTTTGTCTCTTCTATTGCCATGTCCAAGAGTAATTTTTAAAATCTATATGATTTAATAGTTCTGGTTAATTTTAATAAGGTTTAAGGTATATTTAAATTAGACACAAAATTAAATTTGATTTGATTTTGTGAACTAATCTTTAGACCAGTGTTTCCCAAACAGAAATACGCGTGCCCTGAGGGGTACGTGAAAGATTTCAGGAGGCAAGTGATTTAACGCTGAGTTTTATTAATCATAACATTTTTATAAGAGTACGTTTGACAAACACACTAAAACAGATTTCGATTAAGTATCATATAATTTATTAAATTTTCCTTTACCTGAGTTACGGACCGATTAGCCTCTAAAACTTGATTATAACTTAAAATAACCATTTATAATTTACAATATTTAAGTATTGTAGTTCTTTTTTTATGAAGAGCTAAAAGGGTTAGTTGGTAAGATCATGGCCCTGAAAGGGGTACGTTAATAAAACCGTAGCCTGAAAAGGGGTACGTTGTAAGACCGTTGCCCTGAAAGGGGTACGTTGGTATGACCGTTATCCTGAAGGGGGTTTGCGACAAGCTAGAGCTAGGAAAAACCGCTCTTGAAGGCGGGTGGTATTTAACTTTTATACCAAATAATTACTCCTTCAAACCCATTAGTAAATTTCTACACGAGATATGTTAAATTTTACGTTTTTGAACTACTAGGTCTCGTATTTATTTCTCGCTGATTGAGCTTCTACTATTAATATTATTTAAGTGTAAAAAGTCGTGAAAAGATCACATTTCAAAATAAATGGTACGGAACTCCACACAGATTTTCTCACGCTATTGTTTAAAAATGGAGATATTTACTCAATACTCGTAATATATGTGAAACGAAATAATATACACTAACAAACCCAAGGATAAATTGCACTATATTTACATAAAACATTTTTTGAGTCCCGGTTTTAAATTTGATAATTTTATTTTTAAAGAATTTATGTTTTCATTTGTATGTTTGGACCAATAAAAAAAATTGATATTGGGTCCACAAGGGTCAACACTTCGTATTAAAATTTCGACTTCCGGCTAAAATTTTTGACATTTTATTAGGTGTTGCACATCTTCATGTCATTGCATTGCTATTAAGTTATTCATTTATAAATTTTGACAAAAACAAGTAAATATTGACTATTGAGTCTAAAATGGGGGTAGATCATTGTTGTACAAACATTGCTCCTAAGAGGTTTATGGAAAAATAACATAAACTTTTTGAGAGACTTACTTATATTTAATTACTCAATGGCATTGGAGAATTATTGCGTTAAAACTTAAGTAGTAGGATTATATCTTTACAACTCAAACTCACAAAACTGTATTAATGTATTTGCCAATATCTCAGAAAATGTTGGTTTTATAAAAATATATTTCATATAGAAGTTTTTTATTTTTAATAGTACTACAATTTTGCAATGATCAGTTATTTACTATCCCAAATAGTTGTAGAAATACGGAAATTTCCACTTTGGTAAAGTACCCTAAAAGTAATTTTCATGGGAAAATGAAAATAGCCAGTTTATATATAAAAATCAACGCCTAGATACGAATTTTAATCAAAATCGTTAGAGCCAATTTTGAGAAAATCGATTCTTTCTCTTTTTTGCCATTTATTAAACTACTCTTAATTTTAAGTTTAAGCAAACACATAGACAGACGGAGTTGCAAAGACCACTTTGTAGGGTACGGGAAATCATCGACATCCATCAACATTTCAGGTTAGATTTTTTTTACGGTCGCAATACTTTACCTTTAGTATTCGAAAAGTTAAAAAATATAAATATTTGCGTATAGCTTGAAAGTTATTGGTTTTATAAATATATGCTTCGAATAAAATATTTGTATAATAAATAGATCTACATATTTGTAATGAATAGTAATTTCATATTTCAAATAGTTTCGGAGATATGATAAAAAAAATTAGAATTTACGCATCAGACCGTAGCCCTTAGTCATTTTGCCGAAATATTGAGAGTAGCCATTTTGTTTGGAATATTTATAACTTTTAGAAATGAAATTTTATCAAAATCTTTAAAGCCGATTTTGAGAAAATCAACTTTTTCTCTTTTTGCCCTTCAATAAACTACTTTTAATTTTAGGGTTAGATATCCAATTCCAATAACTCCTCAGGGAAAATCTATGAAAACCCTTGATACCAAGTTTTAGCACGATCGGTAAAATAGTTTGGACTCTAGTTGGAGGTAAACACAGACAGACAAAGACATATGGAAAATCAAAAACTACTTTTTCGTATTCAGGGGTCATGAAACGTCGAGATTCATCAAAATCTCGAGTTTGACTATTTTGACGATCTCAATACTTTCTCAACCTGTAAGATAGAGAGAAAGTAAATATGTAATATATTTGTCTTCTTATAATTTCACACCGATTTTCATTCACACTTCTTTTGCTGAGTTTTCATGTCGTGCATTTTATTTTATTGGTGGTATTAAAATGTGCACTTTATTAACCAACTGATTATATCAGCACAAGACTTGCAAATGATCTTAATTCTAGAACAGACATGACAAGAAGTCTCCCGTTTGTTAATTCATCACTAGGAAAGCAAAACCCCCAATTTTATCAGTGATAATTCAATTAATCATGCTAAGAATCCAACCTAAATGTCTTGGTTTCATAAATAGACGCGCTACCGGATGAGTTTTATACTGTACAATCCGTAGTTTTCTAGTCAAACTATTCCTTCTTTTAGCAACAGTCTTGACACATCAGTTTTGTCGGTAGCTTGTATGTCTACTGAGCTAGGAGTTCCGGGTTGTATTCCCCACAAGGGCGAAAAAATTATCATAATGAAAAATGGGTAGTTTTTTTCTCAGTTATGAATTAACGGCCGGGGGACTGGGTGCTGTGTCTGTTTTAGATATAAGTTATTTTATAAGTTGGTTTAGTAAGTGCATGTTAAATAAATAAAACACAATGTGTTATCAATCATATTCCTGAGACTTGCTTACACTCTGTCCTTTTAGCTTCTAATAGCACACCTGTATGCTTTAGCATCACTTTTGTAAATTGTGGTTGGTATTAAATCTAAGACCATTCAACATTAATACTAATTCTGACCCCTACGAAGATATCGTCCAATTTCCATAGAAAGGAGGGCTAGAAAACCTATTCCATCTACGTCAAAGATTCACACATCAAGTCATATAATCTTCAGCTGTCACTTTCGATAGATATTAACAGTATCTTTAAAATTATGATGATAATAATAATATTAAAATAATAATATAGAAAAACATTGTAAATATTAACAGTAAAACTATATATATATGTTTGTATGTTATAAAAGGCTCTGCTCATGAAAATTGGATTGTATATTACTAGCGTCAGGTACAGCTTTTTTTTGTATCACATATTACCATCCATCCTGTCTTAACTCATTTAAATACACTAGTGGGTTAGAGATGAGGAAGATGTAATCATTTTTTTGTCATAAAAACTACTAAAATATTTGAGCTATTACTTCCTTCCACCCCACCTTAAAGAATAGAGCAATGCTTATAAAGCCAATATTGACAATTTAATTATATCTTTCTTCCAACTGTAGAAATATACATATGTCAAAAGTGAGAGTTTTCATTCACATACACTTGTCGTATACACGCAGAAGAGTGGATATAAAGACTGCCAAAGAAGTTTTTCCAAAGGTTGGATCGACTATAGCTATTCACCCCAACCTATTTATATTACAATCAAAATCATGTAACTATGTAATACTCAATAAACCCATTGGTGAAAGGAAAGCCGTGAGTAGCAAACTCAGAAATGTACTTTGGGGTAAGATGATTATGATAGTGCTAGTTAATAGGCATGTCTATGACAGGGTTGTTATAATATTAACCAAACAAATAAAACTCAATCTTAAATTGAGAGACACATGGAAGATCAGTATTTGTGAAAAAAAAACAACGTAATTTTCTGTCAGCTATTACGTAAGATAAAATGAGAATGAACTAAATTAATTATATTTTTATTAAATAAAAAATCTAAAATCTGGCTCTGTTATGTTCTGTCCCATGGTTTATATACTAAGTGTGCAAACTTTCTAGGCCATAGGTCTATAGGGACTTCTGGAGGGAGCGTAAATACACACATGTACACATTATGAAATAATATAATATATGTTTACAAAATCAATAAAGTGCTAGTTGGTTTTGAGTCCTTCCTGAAAAATTTCAATTTCCTAGGTCTTCTGAGCTTTGAGATTTTTTCGACTTTGGTTTTTTTTAATCCCCTCCATTTTGGAGACCCCAATTGGAATTTTCGATCATCAAGAATTTCTGTATCCTTTTTTGGCTAGAGGCTACCTGCGTGCAACGTTTAAACTTCCTAGGTCTTCTGAGATTCAAGATTTTTATTAATTTTTTTTTCAAACCCCACGCTCCTCACATTTTGGGGGCTTACAATGGGAATTTTAGGTCACCATTCAATAATAAAAAAATATAGAATCTGACTACGTTAGGTTGTTTCGCGTGGGCTAAATTAGTGTGCAAAGTTTCAGTATTGAACATGATGGTAAAATAGAGCACCACATTTCACCACATTCTACCAAATAACACAAATTAAATAATATACACTTTTACAGAAACTTTGAACAAAGAGGAGCATCTCTGTCCAGCAATGAGTATAACCATTAATTCACCCTTTTCAAATATCTCAATTCATATTTATAGTATATCTAGGAAATTATTTGTTTGATAGATATATATTTCGAATAAAATATGTTTTCATTTTAAACAACTTTACAATGTTGAGTATGTCAAATATTTGTGGAGATATGATCAAAATTGGATATTTAAGTTAGTGTTTCATGGTAAAATGATAATTTTAATTTTTTTATAATGTTTAACAGTGCCAAAATACTAATTTTAATCAAAATCGCTAGAAGGGAATTTGAAAAAAATCGATCTTATCTCTTTTTGACCTTCAGTAAACTACCCCCATAAAAAAATGAATTGCAAATTAGGCTCAGTTATGTTCTGTTCACTGGTCTATACTCTAAGGGCCAGTTTTATAGTCAGACCTAACATGCCTCAAGTGCGGTGCTATACTAACTAGAGGACTGTATCTACCTATACCTGAGTGAAATGGCCAGTTTCATATGCAAAACTGGCCCATTCCATTAGAGTTTAGGTAAGTGCTGTCTTGTATTTAGTGTGGCACTGCACTTAAGACATACTCGGTCCAACTATGGAACTGCCCCCATAGTGTTCAAAGTTTAGGCTATCTGGATCAGAAGGAAGGTTCAGAAAGACACACACAAACATTATGAAACCATATATGTGGATATAACATATATTATATGTATACTTTTCTTCAATTGGGAATATAAGGGTAACTTTTGGTGTTAGATTTGAATATAAACATAATAATGGTCTTAAATTTTTAGAATTCAAATATTATAAGCCCACTTAAATACTCTTAAATTGTTATAGCTGTACGTAACATGATTTGAGGTTAATTTAAATAATTTGTGATAGTGGGGAGAGCAAGTCTCCGCTCTTGAAGGGGGTGAACTAAAGGAAGTAAACCATTTTAATACTGGTACATTTTTATGTTATAGTTAGAGTCAATGGAAAGAGAAACATTTTGTGGGTGATTCTACGAACTGGATGAGAAGAAATGGTTTATTGAGTGACGTCATAGAAAGCAAGGGGACCAGGAGCACTACGAATTTAACTGACGGATGGCTTCAGCTAAAGAAACAAGATGAAGTTTCAGGAGATAAAAACGGGAGCCGCAAAGAGGAAATCCTGGAGGATTCAATTTGGACAAGGCAATGGACCTCTCGAAGGGCAGAACAACTAATAATAAAACATGCGTATGAGCTTCTGAGAGTCAAGCCTGGTACCCTTAAGGTGGGATGGAGGGGGGCGTGAGAAAAGGCCAGTGTTTTTGTAGTTTTTATGGCAAAACATTTTTTTGAACAAAATAAATAAAATATTGCTTCAGTACAAACATTTTTTTTTTCACATGGTGACCTAAAAATTTCTTTAATAGGTCTATCTGTAAAGGGTGTTCTGGAATTTAATGACAACTTTTTCTCTTCATTTATTAAGTTTGTTAGATAATGCCACCATGTTCATAGCAAATTTTCAGGAAACGTTGATATCAACACGTGGAGAAAATTAAACTTTTTGTTTTTACTGGAGTAATGTTTTATTTATTTTGGCAAAAAAGGTGTTTTACTATAAGAACTGCAATAAAGAATAAAGCCTTCTCTTGTGTCCCTTTCCATACAACCTTAAATTAGTAAGATTATTCATCTGAGATCCAGTCCTTAAATTAAACCGTAAAGTGGTCCACGTCAGTTCTAACAGTGTTTTCCCATTTTTAATTAATGTACGTTCCTTAAAATTCCTTAGTTTTTTTTAATGGAAGTTAATAAACCAAATGAAAAATGTACTCCTCTTGCCACCACAGGTATGTACAGTACTTCCTACTGTCTGCCTGTCTGCCTGTCTGTCTGTCGATCTCCCCCAAGCACACATAGAAACAATTGCCTCACAGTATGAATCCTCCCGAAAATGAATGTGTGTGTGTTTGTACATACTCTCCAATTTAAATTTACAAGTAACATCCTGCAGGCTGGTGGTGCGAAAGAAGAATGGAGCATTGTGGGTAGGTAGAATACCGGAAGCAGGTTGGAGGGAGGACACCTACTGCGGTAATGGCAGGCAGGCAGGAGTTGTCGTAGGGAGAAACAAACGCAACAGTAAACAAAACCGTCCTCCTCGTACTATCACTCCCAGGATGTAACTCCTGAGTCTTCAGCACATCTGCAGCACCATATATGTGTCGCTATATACTGGCCTAAATACACGTTAACCGTTTATTAATGGTTTTATTATCGTGCATATAGCTCACCTGGGCTCTTAGCACTTATTGGAATTAGTACCTGGGACTTCCTGAATAAAGCTAGCACCCAAACCTCTTACTTACAGTTCGAAATCTTCAACTGGGATCTTAAATATTGAAAAAAAAGGATATTTTGATTTAATACTTTGTGTTTGGATAAGTATATACGCTGCACCAATAAAAAAAGACCTCTATATGTATATAAACACACAGAGTATATACTGGTGTAGGGTCAACACTTATTTAAATACAAATAGATATTATTTTCCCATAGATAATTGTAACTATTATGTGCATCACGTTTCAATACCCCTCCCCCTCAACGGGCTAGCCACTAACCAAACCTAATAAGGTAGAGATGAGGAAGGCTATATTTAGATTAAATGTATTCACGTTCACGTGGAGGGAGAGTGGAAAACTATCTAGGAATATACCTCGGGATTCGAGCCCCAACCTGCACGTGAGCAATACAGACAATATAAGACTGACGTATTTGTCCCTGTGTCGACTTGGGTGCGTAATTAGGTACCGTATGTAAAATTATTTTAAATCATAAGTGCCTTTCCTTCATGACCTACTCTTAGCTGTCACTTTTTCAAAGCGAGTCTTAACAAGTAGTAAATTAGTGTTTCGAAGATTAACCAAACCACGAGTCTAGGCACTAAAAGCCCAAATGTGTTAAATGTATGTAAACTTACGAATGGAAAGTAACTTACAAGGGATTCTTCTTCAGCAAACATAAAAATGCACATGCTGCCAGAGGTACTAACATCTTTTTAAGAGGTATCATGCTCGACATCCAAAAATACTAGCTACAAATTGTTTAATTAAACCTCTAAATTTTGTAACTTTTTAAAAGAAGAACTCCCTTACGAAAAAATAATTGTTAATAGAATGTGATATTTTTTAATTATTCAAAATATGATTAAAATATAAAAAAGCAAGATTTAAATAGATATCAACTAAATTTGATACTTTAACATTAACTAAATTATAAATTTGGTGTGTTATTTTGAGTTTTTTAATTGATTACATATAGAATTTATTATGACTATAAATTATCTAAAAATAGTTATTGATCAAATGTTGTGTTCATATAACAACATAGAAGAATGATACCTCCTTAGTAAATTTTAATTTCCCTCCTACAAATGCTACACGATGAAAATATAATCTATTGTGAACATTTACAAATTAATTAAACACATTGCCTTAAAGGAGGATTGTCAACCAATTTAGTTTTAACTTTCTCACTACTTTTTCTAAAAATGGAGACATTCAATTCAAACTAGTAAGATAATATGAAACGAAATAATATACATTGTTGCAGAAACATAGTGGAAAAAAGATTACCACATTCCACCAGAGAGCATACATAAAATAATATACACGGTTACAGAAACGTATTAAGGAAAAATTAACATCTTTGTTCACCAAAGAATATAACAATAAACCTGCGTCCCCAATTTCCCAGACCTTCATTTAAAAAATGTATTTATTTGTTTAAAACTTGGAAACTATTGGTTTTATAAAAATATATTTAAAATAAAAGGTTTTTATTTTTTAATAGTTCTACAACTGCAAGGGTAGAATATTTCGTGACTCAAATAGTTGAGGAGATGTGAACAAAATTGGAGATATCTATTTAAGTAATTTTATCGAAAAGTTTATATGCACAATTATTCTTTTTATAATGTTATTAGGTGTCTGGATAAGAATTATAATCAAAATTGTTAGATAGTATTTTGAAAAAATCAAATCATATTGTTTTTTTCTCTTAAATAAACTACCCTTAATTTTAGGGTTGTACAGATAATTCCGAAAGTACCGCTAAGAAATCGTATTGAGACCCTAGACACCAAGTTTTAGCCTGATGAGTAAGATGGTTTCAGCTCTAGATCAAGATACAGACCAATGACATTGGGAAAACGTCATAAAACGTCGATATCCATAAAATCTCAAATTTGATTTCTTTAACGAACGTAATATTTTATCTCTTCAAGGGGTTGTGAGAAAAATATCCAATAGGCCTATATGATTTAAAAAAAATATAATTTCAATTACTCGCATTGGCTGGGCCTTATTAAACCTGAAAACGTGTTTTGTTTGGCTGGCAGTGATTTCTTTGAATTTAATTAGTTCATATATTTCAGAATCAGAAGATTTCATATGAAAATTCGAATCTCATGCTTCTCTTGAGAAATCATAAGATTTAATGACAAAGAGAAAGTGTTAGCAGTCCGTGCAACGAATTGCGAATCAAGCATTCTATATTTTATTATTTATATTTTTCCATTTGTATTCTTTAAATTTCAAATTTTTGTGACTATCCAAAAACGCGTGCATCATGTTATGTGCGTACATGATTCTTCAGATAAAAATAAGAACTTGGAATATCTCTGTGGCCTGAATACTGCTATACCAGGCCCGCTTTACACATTTACGGGTTTGTGATCCCTCAACTAAGGAATTACACTTGCTATATTCTCAATTGCCAGTGACGCAAAGGTCGTGGTTCAAATCCCATTCTAGTATATTAAGGGTAATTGTTCCTAATGGGATTCACTCTCTCCCTCCACGCAAATGGGGTTAAATATACTCTAAATTATACCGTACCCATTCTACCTCATTATAGTACACTTACAGATATCCCATGAGGGTAGAGTTGCAGGGATCAATAAAAAAAATTATTCAATTTTAATGACTTTTTTTTGTTTCGTCTTCGGTATAGCTCTTACTATATTCTTCAAACATTATTTTTCAAACTAATGAACACACCTAGTTTTATAATATGGGCTTTATGAGCAAAATAAACATATATCATATATACATATATATACATATAATGTAGTGTGTGTACAAAATTTGGTTGGAATGGAACTCGACTTATTGATTATTTAAAAAAAAAATACCAAAAATGAGGATGTCCCTTTTAATATCTAACAGTTCTCACATATCTGAGTTTCCGCTCGTTAAGGGGGGGTGCTAGTGAGCGCCAGTTTAGTGCATTAATTTTGCAGTTTTTATATCATAAACATTTTTTGGCCAAAATAGATCAAATATTTCTTTTATAGAAACATATAGTTATGTTTTCTGCACATGCTAATCTCAACAGTTCTTGAATATCTGTCATGAGCATAGCAGCATTTGGTTACAAACTTTTTAAAATGAAGAGAAAAAGTTGTCACTAAATTCCAGGACACCCTTGACAGATATTAAAGAACTGTTGAGTTCATCATTTGCAGAAAACTAAACTCTTTGTTTCTATAGAAGAAATATTTGATTTATTTTGGCCAAAAAAAGTTTATGCTATAAAAACTTCGAAAATACTGCCCTAAACTCACGAGTGCTAGTGAGCGCCAGTTTAGTGCATTAATTTTGCAGTTTTTATATCATAAACATTTTTTGGCCAAAATAGATCAAATATTTCTTTTATAGAAACATATAGTTATGTTTTCTGCACATGCTAATCTCAACAGTTCTTGAATATCTGTCATGAGCATAGCAGCATTTGGTTACAAACTTTTTAAAATGAAGAGAAAAAGTTGTCACTAAATTCCAGGACACCCTTGACAGATATTAAAGAACTGTTGAGTTCATCATTTGCAGAAAACTAAACTCTTTGTTTCTATAGAAGAAATATTTGATTTATTTTGGCCAAAAAAAGTTTATGCTATAAAAACTTCGAAAATACTGCCCTAAACTCACGCTCCCTAACACCCCACCTTAAGTTAACAGTCTGGAGCGAAGACAAGGCTAAGTTTAGTCAGTTTTAACTTAAATACTATTGTTTTTTATCACTAAACATGCGTAAAATATTTATTTAAAAAATATAATTTATCTTAGCTTCAAAATCGTGGGGCCTAAGAAGGGAAGGAAGGAGACGCGAGATAAAGCCAGTCTTTTTGTATTTTTTATGGCAAAACAATTTTTTAGCCAAAATAAATAAATTATTGCCTCAGTACAAACATAGAATTTAATTTTCTTCACATGGCGACCTCAAAATTTATTGAATATCTGTCAAGGATGTTCTGGAATTTTGTGACAAAATTTTCTCTTCATTTAAAAAGTTTGTTAGATAATGCCATCATGCTCATGACAGATGTTCAGGAACGGTTGATATAAACATGCGAAGAAAATTAAACTTTATATTTGTAGGGGAGAAATATTTTTTTAAATTTATTTTGGTATAACAATTGAAAAATCATTGGCCTTTTATTAAGTCCCCTTCCATCCCATCTTGAAAACCAACCCTGAAAGTTTTCTTATAGGTAGAACTCCAGCATGAAGGTGATATCAAATGATGCAACTGTCAACAGAGAAGCCCAACTGCTCATATAGGATGAGTCTATCAATTGGTGCAAAATATAATGAGTAATTATCTCCCATTTGTAAGAAAGGTTTTACTGATGGGGGGGTGATTTTAGGCAGTGTTTATCAGTTCTTCCACATGTTCATAGGAGAGCGATTGACCAGATCAGTATTACATTCTCTCAGCTGCGGATAAAGTTTAAAACTATCGAGTTAAATAATAATGTACGGGAACGACAGCAAGTGTATCATGAAATTGAGTTATGAAGATTTGAAAAACAATCAAAGCGCGAATGAAAATATAATAGAAGTTCCAGAGGTAATATTAGCACATGACTCGATACTTTATTAAATATTTGGGAGTATTGTGAACCCAGCCGATATTTTGAAATTTTCTAACACCACCATCTTGTATCCGCATGATCACAAAGCTGCTAAAATAAATTAAGGAGGGGTCCATTGTTAGATAATTGTGGACTTAGTCAACTGTGAGGATGAGCAGGGAAATGTTAACTATCTAGTAGAGCTTTTAAACAGTTTTCCAAACTCGTAATACTGCCACACAAATTAAACTTTAAAATAGGCAATTTATTAATGCTTAATGGTAACTCAAATACTAGTTTTGTACGGTTTTGTACCACAAAGAAAAGGTTTTGTAGCCGTACCCATTTTGAGTAATTAGAATGTCAAAGTGGTAACTCCAGGTTAATGCTGTTGTACCACTTTTGAATTTTGAACTTTTTTTGATGCCAGAGTTTTGTACTAGTTTTGCACTGTTTTGTACCACAAAGAAAAAGTTATGTACCCGTATCTGTTTTGAGTAATTAGCATATCAAAGATGTGACTCCAGGTTAATGCTGTTATACCACTTTTGAATATTGATTTTTTTTAAATTCTAAAGTTGTATACTAATTTTGTACCGTTTTTTTACATAAAGAAAACTTTTCTACCTGTACCCGTTTTTAGTAATTAGTATTTCAAAGTGATCACTGCGAGTTATTGCAGTTATACAACTTTTTAAATTCAAACTTTTCTAATGAATAAGTTTGTATCAATAATCCACCATTTTCTACTACAAGGTAACGTTTTAATATTCCAAGACTCCTTTTTAAATTATATATATATTAATACCAAAGTGGTCACTTTAGGTTAATATTTTTGTCCACTATTAATGCATTTTTTTGTTAATGAAGATAGCAAATTTTTAAAACCATTTAAATAACATTTTTTGCATGTATTAGTACAGATTTAAAAGTTTTAACATGAAATTTTATTTTGTGTACAATATAAAAATTATATTTTACATATGTTATGTAAATAGATTTCCCAGATCACATTAATATACTACTTATTTTTTAATGAACTCTGACACGAGTCTTAATTAAGTCAGGTGGGACATTAAAAATTGTAATCAAAGAAATGATGAATATGTTGGAGCAATATGTTAAAACACGCAGTAGCGCGTGGATATTGCATTTTTAGGTAATATTAAAAACTAGTCGCCTTTATGAAATATTTTTGTCTTTGTTTTTCTTAAAATTTATGGTCATCATAACTTATGTAAGACATCGCATTACAACTGAATCTACATGTACAAAAATATTATGAAATTACATCAAAATCTGGGTACTAGTAATCAAGATAAGGACTTAAACAAATACTAATGTAGTATAACCACTTTGATATGTCAACTATCCAAAACTAGTATGAGCATAAAACTTATTCTTTATAATAAAAAACCATATAAAACTAGTAAAAAACTTTATCATAAAAAAAAGTTCAATATTCAAAAGTGTTAGAACAGCATTATCCTGGACTGACTACCTTGATATGCTAATTACTCAAAACGGGTACGGGTACAAAATATTTTCTTTGTAGTACAAAACTTTAGCATCAGAAAAAGTTCAAAATTCCAAAGTGGTACTACAGGTTAATGGAGGTTTAAACTTGCGATCTCGATGATTACTAAGTCACAAGGTCAAACATTGGATACTGTTGGTATTTATCTTCCCAGGCTCGTTTTAAACCATGGCCAATTGTACCGCACGTGGCTTTTTCAAAGGTGTGCAGCTGAACAAACGTAAATAATAAAGTAGGCAAATGATCAAAATCAGGAACACAAATACCGAAAATTCTTACATTAACCACAAACAAAACAAGTTTAAGGAAATGATATGATTAGGTTAATAAAAATAAAATTATTTTATTTAACTATTACTATATCCACTTTATACTTAAACTACAGAAATATAATTTTTTACCAGCTAACGCAACCTGAAAACCTAACTTTCCATGCGTCTACCAAGACCAGCCTTTATTAGGTTGGGTAGTATTGTTATAATCAACCAGTAAGAGACAGGATTAAAAACTCAATAACTCATAAGCCACTAGAGAAGCTAAATACAAATACCGAATTTACATTACACAGAAAAGAGGCTCAAAATTTTCACTATTTTGAATTTGAACCACTTGTTTATCTCGAATAAATGAGTATTTCTTCTTCTTAAGTCATCAACCCGAAGATTGGTTTTATGTAATGTATTAGGGGAGACACTTAATTTCTATGATCGAGCGCGAAAGATCTTACTAATATATTTTCACATATCTTCTAGGGTTCTTTTAGATGCCACAATCAGCCTTCAGCTGGGTTTGAACCCATGAACATCAGGTTCTGAGGCTAGTACTTATCCCAAGACAACAGAGGTTGACTAAAATGAATATTAACACGGGCAAAAACATAATAATATAATTTTGATTGTTAACCTAACTACGTAATCAATTTAACCTATTAGAGAACTATCCTAATATGATGAATCTCCAAAATGTGAGCATAAAGACGAAAATACAGTGTGTTTCGTGACTACTAGTGTGCAAAATAAGTGTTTTACTTTCAAATGTATAGAACGACGAAGTTACAAATTTAAAGTATAATCAACTACGGTTTTCTAAAATGTTTTGTGTCTTAATATAGTTTATAAGTGTGCCACCTACTTAAACGGAAAGATCCTCACACTGTGAATAAGGTGGTGCTAAAGTTTTAAAATCACTAAAACAGCCTTTAATTATTTCAAAATGTTCTGTTACGAACCTTATTAAAATGGCCTTTTGTTTTAGTATAGTTAAATCTATGATTCTAAACATTTACCTTAATCGCAGGACTTTGACATTTTGCGTTAAACGAGATTGAAAATTAAGCTAGAACAACATTTTCATTCATATATTAAAACTATAAAACTTAGAAAAAAAAGTTTTTGATTCTGGGGCATGTTGATACCTATCACGTACTGTACATATTGGCGTTGATCATATTTTTAAATAATAAGCCACCTTTTAAATAATGTGGAATTTTTGAACCTCTTTGACACGTCCGGTGGGCGGCCATTTTAACGTCATGAAAAATAATATTCATCATTCTCTCCTTTTTTTTTACCTATGTTTTAAAATAGTTCTTAAGTTACTGTAAATTATAGAAGTGTACAAACTTATCAGTGGGAGACTAAAGTACTGTCTAATTAATGTTTCATAACTCTTAGAAATACATTAGTGAAAGTAGAGGAAAATTTACAATCTAGTGCTCACTTGCACATATCACTTACCCCCGGGTTTTTACTTTCCAGACCTCCGACAGGGAAAATTTCGACGTCAGCCGAAATACAGCCAACTAATGCACTCTTACCCGGCGCACTACAAAGTTGAGGTCCGACTGGCCACAAGTAAAAATAGTCACCCAATGTTAGTTACCATATACGATATACATCGTTGTATGTACTTTCTATTCACGCGGGTAAAATGATGAGGATGGTGGCGAAAGGGTTAAAGGTCGCGCCGGAAGTTGTGTCATGTCCCGGCGATGGATGCTCTTTTGCCACCTGCAACCATCGTCAACACACCACGGCCACCGGGCCCTTTTTTTTAAAAAAAAAACAATGCCTCTATATAGTTGTCTCTTGAGTTCGAGAGATGGAATATATTTTTTAAGTCTACTACACTGTTGTTACCTTCATGTAGAGGAAGTATGTACAAGTTACGACACGGAGGAAGTCTAATTACTCGAGAAGCGGTAGACTGGGGACCCGTATGAGGGAGGTTGTCGATAGTTCAGTTGGAAATATGGAGATTTCAGTCAGTTAGTTATGACCTTTAGAATTTGAGACAGCCCCAATGTTGGCAATTTACTTATCAAAGGCCCTTGTGTACTGCAAAGGACACAGACACACTTAATTTTATACACATGTTTGTATATAACAGTCTTGGCCAATAGATTTTTCTTGGGTAAATAACATATTAAATTGACCACCAGCTTATGAAAATGATTACGTTTCTTTAGAACTTCAACATTTACACTAAATTAACCAATTACCCATTATTCGAACGGATTGTGTTTTATAATACGTGTTAATATTAAAAATAGATGGTAATATCCAAAGGAATAGTAAACAAATAAATATGTATTGTATAGTGGTATTATATGGCCACCATTTTGTTTCAAGATGGCTGCCATACATAATGTATAATATCTAGGAATATTTCTCGACCTCCCTAGCATCGGTAAACCAGAGCAGACAAAACTGACGCCTTTGTCTGCCTGCTCACTAGTGCGAGTGTATTTTTTTTAGAACCACGTCTTACTTTCTGTTCAGGGTATATGTACTGATTACGCTGCTAAAATAAGGATGGAAAAGGTTGAATTTAGAGGAAGTTTACTTGCATTTGCGTGGAGGGAGATTGGAAAACAATTTTGGAAAACCTACTTCAATGCACCCGACTGTTATTTGAGCCCCGATCTCCATGTCATCGGCAGCCTAGGATAACATGAGAGTGACGCCACTGAAGCAGGTGTCGAGTGTAAATAAAGTTAATAGTGAAACTTCTATAAATGAACCTGCTCGCTGTTACGTCATTGTGAAGACATTTATTGGTCATTATTTTAGATGCGGGTGAGCACCACACCTTGTCCGTTATTTTCTAGCACCCTGTACAAACACAGTAATTAAGGTTGTATCGCAGTATTTTATATTTCCGTCAATCTTAGTATCAGTAAATTGTCAGACCTGTGGTGCAAAGACCCATATATCAAGGTAAATATATTTTTGTTTTGACCATTCTTAAGTACTCATATAGTTCCAAGAGTGCTCTTAGTACGTCCATAGAAGGTCATTAAAAACTCACACACAAACACCTCATGACTGTTCGCAAGGCGACGTCAAGACGTGTTTGTATGTGTGTGTGTGTGTGTGTGTGTGTGTGTGTGTGTGTGTGTGGTCTCTCTTATACATATCTAGATG
>CABFWO010004878.1:27835-49925 GCA_902155825.1 Timema genevievae
TGTGTGTGTGTGTGTGTGTGTGTGTGTGTGTGTGTGTGTGTGTGTGTGTGTGTGTGTGTGTGTGTGTGCAACAACATAAAATTAATGGAGGTTTAATCGCGTGTTTGGTTTTCTTTTTCTTGTTTTTGTAAGACTGTCCCGACAGCAAGCAATCAGCTTAACACAAACTAATTAAAGCCAACATCCTGAAGTGGGATGTTTTACAGGCAACCTGCGAGGGGTTTATAAAAATCCCATTCAAGCCAAACGTCTGATCTTCCCGCTTTAGCGCCAACGTCACAAACTCTTAAAATTATCATCAGTGGTTTTTTTTTCTAAAGAAAGCAAGTAAATGAGATGATTTTTATTTTTTCCAAAGGAGGCGGGTTAAATACTTTGAGTTATTAGTAAGCATTTTCTAGCCCCACGCTATATTGCTTATTTTTTATTTTAATTAAAGGTATTTAGTGCCAAGTGATTATATCTGTACTTCTCTTACAAACTAGCTTAACTCTAAAATACCCACCTCGGTGGTCACATGAACTAAGGCGAAACTACTACAAGAAAAAAATTGATTGCCAATGATGGAGAAATTGCGGTTCGAATCCTGATCTGTTCTACTGAGGCTTTCTATTTTCTTTCCAGGTGAAAGCTGGAGCGTTTTCTTAAATTTAACCCTTCCTATGTCCTTAAATGAATTAGTGCTATTTAAGGACAGACAGCACTAAAAAACTAAAAGTAATGTATTTAGAATATTATTCTTGAGAATGGAACTTAATAGTTATGGTGGAAATAATACATACCGGTAATCAATTTACCGTCTTACTTACCATTCAATAATACGTTATGTATGATAAAAAATAAAAAATAAAATGTTAATTGTTGTTAGCTCTCTTCTATAGTTCACCCACCCCACGAATGTTACGTAGTTACGCCAGTTCAAAACGCGACCCTGATGAACCTCAGTAATTAGCATCGTCCTTAAAAGGTTTCCTCGATAGAAATCTTCTCACCCGTACAAAACGGGCCGCTCCGCCAAGGTGTCACTTGAAAGTCCCGGAAGGATGACAAACGTCACATCATCCCGCCCGCCTTAATAAACGTTAAGTCCTACACAATTATATCAGCGTCCCCTCTCTCTCTCTTCCTGTGAACGTCAGACTAATGTGGAGTACATGAGTAAATTACAAACCCATTACTGCCACTACATCAAATAAGAGATACGAAAGAAGATTAGCAACTTCGAGACGTTCTCTTAGTCGGACTCGTGAGGACAAAAAAAATAAAAAAATAAAAATTGAAATGACTTGACACTTTGGGATGTACAGTAATTCGTACTTGAGCTCGCCATTTCCTGAAGTATAGTGCTGGTGGCTAACATAACATACACAGGAAAAAAAATAGTTAGCAATTTACAAACTGGAACAAAAAAAAGTATAACTAATTAACTCAACTAGTCTAGGCTTTGTCTTAATGTGTTGATTGATTTAATTTAAATGAACAAAATGTTTCCTTGTTATTTGAACACTTTAAATTACAATCACGAAAATAGGCAATATTCATTGTGAACTGTATAATATACTTGTCTTTAAAATTGAATTAAACCCAATAACCATTCCTACATCTAACTTAGGTTCAATAGTCACCTCATTTATCTAAAGTAGCGTTTAAATCACGACTAAAAACTTCAATTAATGGGCTAATTGTTGCTTTATGAATGATTTGTTAAAAAAAAGAAAGAGGAAATACACAAATACATAATTTGTTCTATTTAATATTTATGTTAATTATGTATTCTTGCTCTGTATCTTAAGGTGGGGTGCTAGTGAGCGGAAGCTTAGGGCAGTATTTTTGAAGTTTTTATAACATAAACATTTTTTGGCCAAAATAAATCAAATATTTCTTCTATAGAAACATAGAGTTTAGTTTTATGCACATGATGACCTCAACAGTTCTAGAATATCTGTCAAGGGTGTCCTGTAATTTAATGACAACTTTTTCTCTTCATTTTAAAACTTTTGTCACCAAATGCCGCTATGCTCATGACAGATATTCTACAACTGTTGAGATTAGCATGTGCAGAAAACTAAACTTTATGCTAGATACACACAACACAACTTTTTGCACAAAATTGTATGCAAGAAATTATACTATATTGAATGATTACATACAAGTTTTAACTCAAGAAGGTTCGCACGGCATATGCGATTGCATATAGGATTTTGATCGATGTGATCAAGGCCGCAGAAGGTTAATTTATCCAGGGAGGTTCCGCTAAAAGGTTATAGGGGTCGCGACACCCCCAACCCTGCACTTTCTTTCAAACTTTTCATAGTTAGCAAATAATGTTTTGAGTAAGTAAGTATGTTGAGATAGTGGATGTGGGAAGGTAATAAACCTATCTACATAAACTAAAAACTCCACTTCTGACTGCTTTTCTGTCATTTAAGCTGCTCTTTCCACTTCGTTGATTCCTAAACTAGAATTTTACAGGTGATAGCAAAATATTTTGCCTCATTTTCTCGGACCCCCCTTAATCAGCTCACTCAAAGAAACCTCATTTGTTTTTCAATACCATATTAATGTATGAGAAAAGAAGTATAGTATTTTGAAATGTTGTCAAAGTTAATTTTACAAACGCAAGTTTTACAAGGAGTATCTTAAAGGTGAATATTACAAATAAGTTAATTAACTAATATTTGGTTGATGACAAGCTACACAATTAAAACTGTGGTAAGAGTATGTATTTGTTTACTCCCTTTAAGGGGGCGTCCAACGAATTCCAGGGGGTCCAGTTAATCCCAGGGTGTTCAGACTCTCCGGACGCCCACCTTTCTTTGACCTTGAATGCGATAATTTATTTGATTTTGGTGGAATAGTAGCAAATAGTAAATAAACCAATATTGAATTTATTCTTTATATTTATTATAGGCAAAATACAATTTTAAATTGTAACTTTTTACTAATAGTTTGATGCCTAATAAATACGCTAACATTTATTCAAGTAGTTCACGTCTGGCAGAAAGGGTTATCTAGTGTTAACAATCCAAAAGTTGTACAATAAAAATGGCTGATATAGGACTTGTTCTATTCCCTGAAATTGAATAGATTAAATTGTGCAAAGCATATCTTGTACCATCTTGAGCCATCTTTAGAATAAAATTTCTTGTACAACTTATTGTACAATAAGATGGGTCGTGCTGAGCTTTTCTGCCAGTCGGAAAGAGAAGTCACCTAAATTAATCCGGGCAGGATTCGAGATCTCTCCATCATTGGCCAAACAGACAATACTAAACTGACAACTCTATCCACATGTCCATTGGTGCGGATAATAAATGAATTAAGAATCAAAGAAAAGATATAGTGCTATTACTTCATGACCCATTAAGGCCTTTCAGCCACGGAGTTACTCAACTGTGATCGGACTGGTTGGTGATTTAAGTCACGGAATAGTCAGTAACTTGTCGCTACTTATGTATGTATGTATAGCATTGTAAAAAATGTCGAAAAAATCTACCTTCACAAATACATTCAATAACTGTCCATTCATGATGACTGAGTTCTTAACTGAGGTAGCTGGCTACTAGTATGTTGCGTTTCCAGGGACTAATCACGGACGCATCGTAGACCGGTTAGCAAACAGTGTCCCCGTGACCCGACTACCATTGAAATACATTTGTGGTGTCGCTTGAGGTACTGGTTGGTAATTTAGGTTTTACTCAAGTCAATTTTGAGTCTTATTTGGGTAGCTCCTTGGACGAAAGGCTAAACTGTCATCGCTTAGAAGGAAACCTCAGTAAGTAGTAGAACAGTGGTTCAAAGTTCACTAAAACCTGAAGTACAAATACTAAAACTCCATTTGCGAAAGAGACTTGTAAAAACCCTAGTGGCAAATACCTTGCCAGGAATCCTTTTTCTACAGCCATGAAAATGCAACTAAAGAACATTTAGAATTTCTCTTAGAGACTACAGGTTTCAAATTAAAATTAACACCATGCCAAAATTTATCGGAAGCAATTAGTTAAAATGTAAACTAAAGCTTGGAGAATATTTACATTGAACCATCCGCGGGCACACATAAACAAAAGACAAAAGTTCTCTCCCATGTATTCGGCAAAGGCGTCACTAACCCAAATAGCTCTTACCTCTTTTACTTTCTACCCTCTTTGTATCTGTTAAATTTATGTTTCATCCCCTCCTCCCCACCTCTCTCACCCTTTCTCCCCAAGAGCATTACTTTTCCCCAGTAGGGCTCGCTGAGTATGTTCTACTACACACACACACACACACACACACACACACATGCGATATTAACAGTTCAAGTTGGAACGAAAACAATAGTCAAAAGATGTTCTGCACTGCGTCCCGAGAAAATTATACGGTCGGAAAATACTCTGCATTAGAGCGGAGCGCTCAAACACGAACCGTGTTGCTGCAACAACAACCAACTTACGAAACAGTTGAAACAAATTTAACCTCTTATGTATTCTTGATTAAGTAGGCGTACAAACCAACAACCTATCCCGGTAATGGTTACAATTGCTCTGAAGGGAGTAACATTTTTATCAATCCTGGTAGGTTAAAATAATTCAATATTCAATGCAATAATTCTACATTGCCATAGAGTAATTAAATATAAGTAAGTCTCTCAAAAAATTTATATTATTTTTCCTTAAACCTATTAGGAGAAATGTTTGTACAACAATGATCTATCTCCATTTTAGACTCAATAGTCAACATTTACATTTTTTATTTCTCAAAATTTATAAATGAGAAATTTAATAACAATGTGATGACATGAAGATGTGCAACACCTAATGAAATGTCAAAAATTTTAACCGGGATTCGAAATTTTAGTACGAGTGTTGACTCTTGTGGATTCAATATTGATATATTTTTATCGGTCCAAACATACAAATGAGGAAATTAATTCTTTAAAAATAAAATTATAAAATTTAAAACCGGGACTCAAAAAATGTTTTACATAAATATAGTGCAATTAATGCTTGAGTTTTCTGGTGTATTGTATAAAATTATTAATAAATTAAAAAACTTAACAGATACTAATTTTATACCAAATAGATTGAGCCATTTATTAAAGTATCCGAATTTTAAAAAAGCAGTCATCAATAAACTACTCTTAACAGAATTTTTCCCAAAAAAATACTATACAGTTTTGTTTGTTATGTCAAACATTCCCCAAATAAGCATTTTAAACAAAATAATTCAAGTATTTTTCAAAATATTTAGAATTTTAGAAAATCACTCATCAGCTAACTATACCTGAACAATTTTTACCAAAAGTACAAGTATAGAATCTTGTTTTTCAGGTAAAACACTCCCTAGATTTATATTTTAAACACAATGGTTAGGGCCATTTTTGAAAAATTTGCAATTCAAAAACGTTACTCATAAGAAAACCACCCATAATTTGAGGGCTTTGCTCAAAATAAAAATTAAGTCGATAACATCTAGATATCGAATTTGAACAAAGTTCATAAAACTTTTTCAGATATGTGACTATCGACAGGCAGACAAACACACAGACTGACAGACATGGGACAAACAGAATTGTAAAAACCATTATTTTGGGATAAAACACATAAAACCTAGATCATCATAAAAATATTGATATCGAAGTTTTTACGATTACAACACTTTCTCTTGATATGAGAAAGTAAAAACAGAAATTAAGTTAAAGTATATTAAAAATTAGGGTAAACCAATACATCAACAGATTTTTTTGCCAACTATAACTTAAATCATGGAATTATAATCATCAGTGCTTGTATCTGTTGAGGAAACTTCATGGACTTTTCGATGCTCGATTATGTCTTCGCCAACAACAACAACAACAACAATAATAATAATTATTATCTACTTACCTACTTAATTACTTAATCAACGACATTAGGATTACAAAAGTATGCCATCCATACCTGTCTTAAGTTATATCCGTTCCATCTCACTATATCCTTTTTATATCTATCTAGAGCTAGTTATATCCATTCCCCGTCCCTGCACCCTATTTTTATCTTGAGCTAGTTATATCCAGTCCACCTCATTACACTCTATCTCTGTCGGGTCCATTCTAATGTTATCATCCTAGGTCTTACCAATGGTCTCTTCCCATTGGGTTTTCCAGTCAATACCCTGAATAAGGTTCTAGATTCTCCCATTCACGTTTAATGTCCTGCTCACCGTTACCTGTGGAAATCACAATTTCACCAATGATAGATATTTCGGTCATGCCGGGAATATAATTGGGGCCCTTTACTCATTGGGTGGACACTACTGACTGAGATAAGTTGTCGGACTTATTAAAAATATATTGTATGCGCTTACTTTGGTCTCAGACCTGAGATATTTCGTGGCGTTTGAAATGAGATAATTTCACCTTTTTACGATTTTTGTCAAAATAACGAAAATGTATATGTTAAGTTGCTAATGTTGATACTTTTCCCCTCAATTTTCTACCAAATCATATTTTAAAACAACAAATCACTTCATACATAAATATCACATTATTTCTAAACATCTGCAACACGTCTCTAAGCTCTGGTGGACAGCCTCCATAGTATAATTTTATATAATATAGTTGGTATATTTTTTATAAGTACAGGGTATAGTATGTATGTATAAATGGTGTAATATTTTTTTATATCGATCAATTCTAAGTAATGTAAAGTTAATATATTTGGTTACTAGAGTTTTATCATTGAACGTTTATGGGTGGCATATTTTCTACACAAAGAGCAATTGTAACTCTTTTACTAACAAACTAACTGTTGCATGACTTTTCTCAGCAAAGATTCCATAACATATCTCTTAAGTTATTTAGGAGCTAAGACTTTGCCAAATTTAGGATTTTGATCGTTGAAAATAATGGTTAAGACCTTCACGAAACACCAGGCAAGGAGATCGGCTTCCTGGTGGTAGAGCTAGGAGAATGCTCCTTTAAAAAGTTCCAATAGTGTTCCAACTATTAATATGTACTAATACATTTTATATATCCCCCAGTGCCGGCCCCATGGTGTATTGTTCATTGCACCTGGCTACAAACCAAGGGTCCCGAGTTTGATTCCCGGCTGGTACCTTGGGTATTTTTCCCTTAAGAGGAATTAACCTCATCTCATTGCGGGTAATACGTGTAGACAACCTCCTCGGGTGTACCCTAGACAACGCTCTTTGCCACCAAAGCGTCTAATAGTCTACATACAGGCGACCGAAAGTGGATGTCATGTCCATCCCGGTCACATACATGCCATACGATTAAAAAAACACCCAATTTTTAAAGTTCACACTTCAGTTTAATTCATCCCAAGGACGTTGACTCCAGAAACATGATCAAATGAGTCACAACAAAGATAACAGTGATTGCAGTTCTCTTCTCACACTCACGTATCGACTACACCCCTTGGTGATTGAATGTATCACTAACGTCGGGGCTCCCCAGTCAGCTGTAGACCAGGGTCTCCCGCCTTTTTGGGACTCGATCTACTTAAAAGAACTGGCAAATGTCCTGCGATCATCCATCGTTTCTCCACTATACGTTTGATTTTTCTTTCGTCGACCTCTTATATTTATTCCTTGAATCCAATTTTTCTTCAAATAATGATTTCCCCTCCTTTCTAGAATTTTTTTTAAGCATTTTTATGTTAAACTATTTTACTGTATTATAACTTTAATGATTTTGAATGATGAAGGTAATTTTGGTCAGGTTCAAATATTATTTGAAATTGGAATGTACTCGATTTATTTACACATTTAGAAGATTCAAATATTTACACTTATTGACGGTAGTTTTCTTAATCGATCGATTGAAAATTGCCGCAAGATCAACCGTTAAATCACAATGGACCAGTTTCAGACCCTTAATGTAGCCTGTAGACCATTCATGTTAATACTGTAATATTATAATCAAAGCTCTTACCAATGTATTTCTTAGTTCTTCCCCTTGTAATTTAATTATTTGGATATCTCAGCGGAGAAAATGTTCATCTCCAACCAGTGGTAGCATGGTCTAATAAGACAGTGGTCACCAAACTCATCGAGTATGGGAACTACTTTTAAAACTTCAAATTGTTTCTTGACTAAATCAATGGCCTTATCACCAGCATTGTATTTTGTACAAAGACATTGATATCATACTTGTGTATAAACAGTAGTCGAGCTTTGTGGTCAAGATTCCTATTTGTAATGTAAGAATGGTAAAAATAGCTACTAAATCTTTCATGCTAAATTTAAATTCTTTTTAATGATAGATCGTATAAAATAATTAATTTTTTAAACTAAGCTATAGTCAAATATAAAAAAAACTTTATGTGTAACATACTGAGGCATATAGCATTCACTTTTGTGCAGATTTCTCTCTCCTAATGTTCGGATGAAGTTTTCAAGATATTAAACTTTATGTTTGTGAGAGCTACTGAAAACGCACTAGCTCACAATTGGTAGCTTGGTGACCCCTAGCTTAAGTAATTTGCCTCTTGGCAGGCTAGTTTGCCGTTGACGGCAGTAGGAGGTTCGAATTCCGGACTGGGTTCACAAAGGATGATCTTTCCTTTCACACGCAGTTCATCCATGTTATTTTCCCCACACTCTCTCCAAGCTAGTGTATATGCACTTTCTCTGACCTACCTCCCTCCTCCTTACCCCATCAAATAGCCCTAGTGTTAATAAAAGGTACGAGCTAATAAAAGAACCGTCCGCTATTTGTGAACGCAAAGGTCCTCGTTGCAAGGCTGTTCCTCGTCATTTCTACCCGCGCGGCGGTACCTGTTGCTGGTTACAGTCAACCAGCCCGTGAGCTGCCCCTGCTGCTAGGGGGGGACTGTAAGGAACTATTTGTTTGCACCAAATGTTTCAACACATTCTTCTTGGGGAGAAGGGATGGGGAAAATGAAGAGGGGGGGAGCTATCAGGTAGCAATTGTGGTGTTTTAAAATATCGTAACAGTATTACATAACCATCAGGGGTAGACTGTGGCAATTTAAAGAGTTATTCTTAGCGACACTTCCATGGCGGATGCATTATAATAACTATCAATCTATACACAAGTGATTCGGTTTATTAATAATATGTATTATATATATATATATATATGTTTTACTATAGTTGGGAATAGCTACAGTTCAACTTTCTATGGAAGATCCTTTTAGAAAATACAAATGTATATGTTTCTTGTGGCAAAGTTGACAATATTTAACCATATTATTATTATTATTATTATTATTATTATTATTATTATTATTATTATTATTATTATTATTGCTATTTTATAGGTAAAGATAATATCTATAAAAAGTGACATCTGCAGTTAACATGACAGGTTGTATAAAGACGTGAAAGTAGATCTACTAGTAGCTTTTCTAGCTATGGCTTTTCTAGGTATGATTATTCCTATGAAAATTGAACTGTTATTCTAATACTAACTGATGTTCTTATTTCAAACTCTGAAAAAGGGTTATGTCTTATTTACAAAAAAAAAAAACACATAATTTTATTAATAGTCTATAGTTTAAAAGCACTGTCCTTTAAACGGTATCAATGACTTTTGAACACTTCTAAGAGAACTATTTATTATTTATTAAAGCTATTTATTCATTTGTACGCTAAACAGGTTTATTAATGACTCAATACAAGGTTTATTATCTATGAGGAGGATAGTTCTATAGGAAATAAAACCGCACTAGCATGTAGAGAGGATGCGAGACCACAGTTATATATTACACGTAAGAAATCACCTTCGGTTCCTTTGGTTAGGATTCGTGTCCCGACCCACTCGTCCACGATGACTAAGCTAAATGTGACATGCATTTGACCGCGCGGCCATAGCTGTATTTTTTTTCTTAACATAGTGTGTTATAACATGTGCGGGTTATATGCTTTTGTACTGATAACGCTAAAGTGTTAGGGATGAGGAATATTGAATCTTAAATGAATTGTACTCACATTTGCGTGAAGGTAGAGTGGAAATATTTCTAGGAAAGCTACCTTCAGTAGACTTAACAGGGATTTGAGCCCTAATCTCCCCGTCATTGTCAGTTCAGTTTTAGCAAGAGTAACCATTCAAACACCAAAACGGGTGGGACTATAGTAATTTAATTATTTTTTCAAATAAAATAGTCGTTAAAAAAAAGGCACTGACTTTTTAATTACAGATTATTTATCTGAGTGAGAAAGGGGAGAGTATTTCTATCCTTGTCTCAGCGGACAGAACTCTCAAATTCTCAGTCCTCCGAGTGGGAAGATCTGGAGGTTCCTTGATTTAGGAGATGTAATTACTGTTATACTACTGTACAGTGTTCGCAATATCCTGGCAGCCCCCTCTCATTCCACCTTCCACCCCCATTCTCCTTCTACACCCCCTCTTCCATTTAATTATTATTGTGCTCGCAGAGCAAGTCGATTCGGGTCCCTGCATACCAAGAATACTTCCACTCTTCATCCAAAATACCTTCAAGATGAAAAACACCTTTCAAATATGGCACTGCGAAACGTAAAATGTTTCAAAATGATCATTTCTATGTCGCACGGCCGAGAAACGTCAAGTGTTCACTTCCCCTTAGAACCCTTCAATTTGTAAGTTTAAACGTTATAATAATAATAATAATAATAATAATAATAATAATAATAATAATAATAATAATAATAATAATAAATAACTTTTGTGAATTCAGGCTGTTAATTTATGATGCAAATATTTATTTTAGTCCAGCGACTCTAATATTTATTTTTTTAAATGTGAACATAATACTTAAATTCTCCAAAATATACTACCTGCACCGGTAATCACGTAGACTTGTCATCAGGCTTAATTGATCTGGTTTTCCGGCAACTGGAGGTCTTGATTTGAATCCCACCGGGTTCGCCGAGGGCGATTCTCCTAAATACTTTCTCACTTTTCCCCCACAAAAATTGCAGATACACTACACCTACTCTAAATTAGACCTTCCTCATCACTATCCCATCAGCGCAATTAAAACGCGTATAGTCCGTAAGTGTGGATATAAAAACCTAAGTAAAACCAAAGCTTATTCAATTTTTTTTATATTCTAAGAACAACCAAATGAAATGGTAAAAATAAAAATGTTTTGATCTCGCTAAGAACTTCACTAAGATCTGTTTATAAAGTTGTATTAAGAAATAATTAGAATTAATACTGCCAAGATAAATGTCTACAGTGCCCTAATGAAACTAAATTCAAGATAATTTAATGGAATATAATCAAACATTAGTAACAAGGACATTCTAGTTTCTTAAGTGATCTGTTTACTTTGGGAGTTATTAATCTAAAATAAATAGAAAAACACAAAGAAACCTCAAACCTGTGCACACCTCCACATTTGATCGATTCAAGATTCGATAACAATTTATAGCAAACAATCTCCATACAAAATATACTGAACTATCTATATTAAAATATCACAGACTAACGCAATTTTTTATTTTGCGTGAATTATATTCGTTGTTTTTTTCTATACATAAAAAAGTTCATGGCTCGGCCAAGTTATCAGGACATTAACAAAATGCCCCGAAGAGTACACATCAGGAAGTGTTTGTTAATCAATGCCAACATTTTGAAATGGGATTGTCAGCAGCATGCGCACCTACTGAGCTTAGGGTCCCAAGTTCAATTCCTGGCATGGCCGAACAAATTATCATCGGTGAAAAGTGGGTTTATCCTTTCCCACAGTGATGAATTAATGACCGGGATTGGATGTTGTGCCTGTCATAGATTTAAGTTAGCTCGTAAGTCGTTTGCTGATAAAATCATTTGGTTTAGAAAGTGCACTTTAAATACACCAAATAAATCAAAGGAAAGAAATGAAAAAAATATATAGGATTAATATCCGAGTGCAACTATGGTCAAGTATTTGGTGTTGCTTTAATGTTTTCTTGAGATATATATATATATATATAGTAGTTATAATTTAGAGATTAATGTGAACACTATAACATTAGAAAAGGTTAATAAGTTTAAATATTTAGGAACAATTTTAAATGGCAAAAAGATCTTAGATTGGAAATAAGAAAAGAAATGCATGCTATTACTCGGTTAGTAGTTTGTTAACATATCACAGGCTGTCAAGCAATGTAAACTTCAAAATATACAAAACAATATTCTTACCGGTCGTTCTCTTTGGGTGTGAAGAGTTGTCTCTTACCTTACATAACAAATACAAATTTTGGATGTTCTAAAACAAGGGGCTTAGGAATATATTAGATTAAAAAAGGGATGGGGGCACTGTGGAACGGAGGAAGTTAAATAATGATGAGCTACATACCCTGTACTCATCACAATGAATTGTCAGGATAATCAGGTCTCGTAGATTACGGTGGGCAGGACATGACGGATTTAAAGTAATAAGATACTGGGCCAGTTAAAATTAGGAAATAAATAATAAAAATATCCCTCCACCCAAATGTGGATACATTTAGTCTAAATTATACCTATTTAATATCTAACTCCAATCATTAGTGTAGGGGAGACCGGGGCATGTTGACGACGTTAAGCAAGAATGACTAATATAAATAGTTGCAATCCATATATAAAAGTGAGTATTTTTTATCTTTAAGAACAATTCATTGACTAACTTTTCCGCACTACAATTTGTTATAAAATACATTTGTTTAGTTGTAAAAAATTGTAAATGACAACACCGCAAATTCGTCAACTTGCCCCGGCATTGGGGCAAGTTGACGAACCTATTGGGGTAAGATGACGAATTAGAAGGTTAATGCATTATATATGATATAAAAACCTTTTGCTATATTAACATAACTTACACATTTAAATACCAAATAATTTCAAAATTACCTATCTGATTAAAATGTTATTCATTTACTTTAACTATTAACTAATAGTCTAAGAAAAAAAGAAATCCACACACAACATGGCATTTAACATTTAGGTGTTGCGAAACAATATAATAACGAAAGAAATCAATAGCCATTTTTCAGGCCATAAGAGGCAATTACGTTTTAAATAGTAACAATAGTCACACTTAAACTGGCCACATCCTTCATAGCTTGAACAGTCCTCATGCCACCATTAGCCACAAGCTCCACACTTCACCCAATCTTCATTAGGAAGGTCAATAAACTCTTCTTCACATCTTGGACACATTACAGTTTCAGTGTTTTCCTGAGCTTCCTTTGTTTTTTGGAAGAACTTCTTTGCAGCTGTTTTAGCATCCCTTTCTTCCTTCTTTTTTAATTTATTTTCCTTTTATTGTTCTTTTTCCACGAGAATATCTTTCACAGGCGTGCTCGTTAGAACAGATGCTGTTATAACTGGCCGATTCCTTTTCATAGATCTATTTGCTCTTGGCAAAGGTTTAATACAGTTGAGAATGACTTGTGCTTTAGTAGGAATTGATGTTTGCACAGTTATATTTTCATTCGACTCGAAACCACAAGCAGGAGCCTCTGCTTGAGCATGAACAGCTGGTTGGTCTTTCTGCTGGGATGTTCCAGGTTGTGGAATATTTGTTTGTGGGTGGTGATCATTTTCAACTGCAACTTCTTGTGGTCCATTGCAAACCAAAGTTGGTTCATCATGGGAAGGTCCTGATTGAGGAAGATCTTGTTCAGTTGTTGCTGAAGGTGCAAAATCCTCTTCAGCAAAAATTTGTGGATTGTATGGTTCAATTCCGCAAGCTTAAAAACCTTTTATTGCGTTGGCTATTGTCGCTGCACTCAAGTATGCCGCGCTAAAAAGCTGACCTACATTTCTGTCAGTTATTGCTTGACCAGGATCGGACACCATGAAATTATCGCATGCTTGACAATAGAATGTCTTGAGAGGCCCAAAAAAGATACATCCAATGGTTAAAGTCGATGAGTTGTGTGAGGTGGGAACCCAACCATCACAATATGGTGTTCACGGCAGAAATTAATGGCTGGAAATGAAACATGAGAAGCATTGTTGTCAACAAGAAGTAAAACAGGCATATTTTCTGATGGCTTTACATGATTAGTAAAGCGCTGAAGGTAGGAAACAAATAACTCTGAATTCATCCAACCGGTTTCGCTAGCATGACCTTTAGAATCAGGAGGCAAATGATCCAGTAACTCTAGCTTCATTCTCTTTCTGGGGAATATAATAAATGGTGGGACATACACTCCAGTTGCACTGGCACTGCACACAACTGTTACATTTTTCCTCTCTCTGCAGAAACAATCTTAGATACCCTTTTTGTGCCTTTGGGTGAAATTATTTTTGGAAGTTTGGTAGGGACTGTAGACAAGCCTGATTCACCAGCATTAAATATTTGACTGGAGGAAAACTCATACTTTAATCTAACCTCTTTCAGCAGATCAAAGAATTTGTTTACTTGCACTGGCTTGATTATGTTACAGATGTTACAGGACATGTGTTCTTCTCTCACAGCATGCATTGCTGCTATCATTTTAGTATCGTCCCAATTTCTTGAATCGGTCTTCCTAACCCATTTTCTCACCATCTGCAGAGGACAATTACATTTTTAAGTGTACATTGCATGCCAATAACAATGGTAGTATAAAAATAACGCTATAATGTGTTACTTTGAGATATATTTCTAAAACCCACATTATTTAGCCTACTTTTAGTAATGTTCATATTAATTAACTCTAACACTTGCAGGTTTCTAGATATATGGGCATATATTTATAGTATTATAAAATTGGGGCAAAATGACGAATTCGTCAACTTACCCCCGCCAACTTGCCCCGGATTACATTATTTCAATAACTTGCATTAAAAGCTTAAACCAAAATTTATATCTATAGTAACTATTACATGTATAAATTAATAATATAACACAGATTAGCTAATAGCATGTGACAAACAAGAACCATTCTTTACAACTGAACAAGAGCTTACCGAACCTACCTTCAATTTCACTGCAAGGATGCGGTGACACAACTTCCTATCCACACAGCTACTCTCAGACTGAATGGAAAATTCCGTTGCTGCTAGCTTATAGTAGCTGAGGGGGGTGGTCAAGGCTACAAGATATACAAATTTCTCTCGGCATTACATACGGCGCAAATTGCAATTCGTCATCTTGCCCCGTTCGTCAACATGCCCCGGTCTCCCCTACACCTATGCGGATAGTCTGGACAAATATTAAGACAAGGTACAAATAATATATAATTCCAACACTCCTATTTTATGAGTTAGCTTTGTTTTGAGCTGGGATACATTCGACCCGTATTATCCCGGTCTTTGTTAATTGGTTTTAAATTCGTTATCTCTTTGTAGATCATATATTAAAGTAAAACATAGAATCACATTGTTTCTACAAGTAATCTCATTAATAAAATGTGCTAAAACTAACCACGAAGCTGTCATAAAAGTTCATCAAGGTGATTTTAAGTTCCACTCTAATGTCCAATGTTGTCGCTTATTCTGGTGAGAGAATTACAGAAACAAGTAAAAAAAAACGCGGGGTTGATTAGTGTCATGCGGGATTTGCTAATGAATGAGCCAACATAATTTCTAATGGTAAAAAATAAGTTTAGTTTTGGTTGATTCCCGTCGGAAATTACTTGGTCTCACCTTTATTTAGAATCGTACTGTGCCGTGTGACAGGAGAGTGTGTTTAAACATTCCAGCCCCTATATTATTATGACGATGTAATCAGGAATATAAAATTAGTGTTTTACAAGTAATGTGTGTCACTTTAACTCAGTTTATATTACGTCTTCCTATTAAGCTAGAAAAGTCCGATTTTGACTCCTTAATTATTTATGTCATTAATTAAAATCTACTCTCACTTTCACAAATATGAATTAACCATCAGCCGACTGGATGTTTTGTCTGATTTAGAATTAAGTTGGTTTGTAAGTGTGCTAAAATAATCAATTGTCTTAGAAAGTATAAGTTTAAAACCAGCATCATTGGTTTTTTGAAGTTTTATCATAAAAAGGATTTTTATCTTACATCTCACTTTAACTGTTCGGGCTATGCGCAAATTTTCAACTCTAGCGCAGAAAGGAAGAGGGTAGACATCGTAGGAAATGAGCCTGCAATTTATTGGAGGGAGAATGGGAACCAATTTAGGGCAAACCACACAGAGTACTGATTCAAACTCCGACCTCTGAGTCACCAACTATCCAATCTATTACAAGAGTAATTCTTAAAACAGGGTTCGGTGGCTTGTCGATCGCGATCGATCATTGATCTTGCGGCTGCTTTCAGTTGATCGCGTAAAAGAACTACATCGTCATTAAAAGTAGATCGTTGACTCTTCTAAACTCGCAAATATATCAAATACAAATACTTTCAATTGATATTCAAGTGTAATCAATATTACCTTTATTGGTCATAGTCGATAATGTTATAGGAAAATTAAATAGTTATATATGAAAATACACATTTTATTTTATTTTAAATGTCTAAAAGAGTTTGGAAGTAAGTATCTTAGTAATATTTATTTTAAGGAATAAATATAAGACGCATGGACAAAATAAAAAAGCAGATTGGAGAAACAATGGGGGATTGTGGGTCCTAAAAGTTGTCCAACCCTTGCCTTAGAGCTTACACCAACCGACACGCGACCAATTTTATTCATAATCATCTCCTGACCAACTCAGGGTTTTCCTGTAATATTTGGCTATTTTTAATTTACGTGAGACGTTTTATGACACACAGCACTCCACAGTTCTAAACATAGCGAGTCTAAACTCAACATATCGTGGGGTAGACTAAGAGACAACTTCTCGCCCTTAATTAATATCCCCCCTTCCTTACTTTGCCACAAGAGATTCCTCAATGCACCACCATGGGTAGTGGGTGGAAGGGTGGATGGGACTCGCATGAACCACGTATACTGTTTCTAGTCATGTAATCCTCAGCTTCAAAAGAGGTTCAAAGAATGTATCTAAATATATCCTTCCTTCCCTTTCTCTAGCGAAGGGAGACACAAAGTCCTTTGGCAACTTATATTTTCGTTAGAGTATCATTTACAAAAAAAAAAAAAAAAATCTCAGGTTTTGCCGCTAGAGTCGCCACATGCACTTGGTCACCATATCTAACATGGTAAATGTAAGATTATCTTGAACAATATATATATATATATATTTTTAAAACCCACTATAAATCAAATTGTTATTACAATCTAATAGTGGGTTGTACTGACTTAAATTTAAGTCAAACACAGCAACTATATTCCAGTTCCTTAACCTATTTAGTAAAACTACAATAGAAATAAGGTGGAGGGAGGAATATTACTAAGATTTTTATAAGCTCACCGAGAATCGTAAAAGAGACCCTTATATCAGCAGACAGAAAATATATCAACATTATTATTTTGTATAAATCATTATATTTTATGCCCTTTAGCTACTGTTTAGTCTTTATTTCTTTATATTTTATTATTTTAATATAAATTTCATTATTATTTACATAGTTAAGTATTTCTTTTATATTAATTCATTATTATTTTATAATAACTATCACATTTTTCTGTCTACCGCCCTTTTTCATTAATTTATTTTTGTAAGTGTGATACAGTTTTCTCTTGCGTTTTTGCGCGCGTTTTATCTTTAGTTCGCAAAGTGTTTCTCTAAAAGATGAACGTGCGTCCCCACCACTGTTCACAACTCTCGTCACTACCACTCAATATAACTTCTCTTAATAACCCATCTTTCTCTGACCTAATTATGTGTGTGTATGAAGTGAACATCAAATCAAGACCAAGTCAAGTTCATCATCACAACCCCAGGTAGGCCTACTTGGGCTACGTCTTCACCAGATCTTCAGCAGCAGGTAGGAACTCACCAAATATGTTTACTTACGCACACATTTAAATAATAACCTCTCTCAATCAAATTAAAATCAGCTACTAAATACTTTCCATGGTTGTTTTTTAATATATATTCCTGGATAGTTGTATGAAGGATGCTTGCGAGGATGTGGTTGGTGTACAAATGTGAATGTGAGAACGATGTTATCTGCAGATAATGCAGTATTAACGGCTGAGAGTGAAAATTATTTACAGAGTGCATTAGATCGTTTGAATGTGGTGACATCTTCATATAAATGTCTACAAAGTTAAGGGAAATACTTTTCGATAAAGACGGATCAGTAAATGTTTGTCAACTTATAACGCCAACCTTGTTTTATTGGTGTGAAGTGTGGGTTTGTCAGGAGAAACACAAGACCAAGGTGAATGAGGTTGGAATGAGATATCTAAGAAATGTATGTGAAAAAACTCGTATAGACAGAATCAGCAGTGAATCGGTGTTAAAGGAGTTGGTTTGGGAATGTTGATAGGATCAGTGTTGATCGAGTGACGAAGAAAATACATGAAGGTAGAGTATGTGGTACAAAAGGAAGGGATAGGCCATGTAAGACGTTGCTAAATGTTGTAAATGAATAAGTTAAAAAGAGAAACATTAAGTGTTTTAAGATTAAAATGTGTATATCTCTTTTAAAAAAAAAGCTTCGTACTTAGGCCTGAGCAGGTAGTTAGACGCGGTGATAAGAAAAATATAATAAAAGTTCCCGTTAAATTATATAGTCAATATTCGAAGGTCAACCAATTAAGTACCCCCATTCGACCTGAACGGCTTGTTATTCGTATACTGGAGATTGGTTGATTCTCAAGAATGAGGGATTGGCTGACGTATGAATCTCAATTATATATACAGTTGTCACTGCCCGTCCGCTTAGTGACGTTTACCCACCCCAACCCCCCAGGATATGGATTAATATAGAACACTTGCGTAAAGGATGGAAGAAGGTAATGGGTTGTTTTATTTGGACTCTTATAAAATGAGTATGAACTACAGGCCTACTAGTGGACACATGGACAAGGTTGTCATCTATTCAAGTCTAATTTGCTTCAAAGTTTTCCCTCGTTGTAATCCCTTGGTATATAAATGATTGTGAATTCCTTGGAAATGTATTTCTTAAAATATATATCATTATCATGGGTCACGGCTCGAAGCCGAGTGCATAGAGTTTTTGTTTCAAAATGTCTTTTTAATCTCTTGCCATGAAAATTCTGGTACATTTCCTCTAGATTTCTCCTCTCTACTACATTAGTGTGGATACGCAGATATCCCTAACGGGTAATAAGACCCAAAGCACAGGAAAAAATAGCTGTTTAACTTTCAAATAAAATACTTACATTTTTATTATCATAAAGTTGTTTTGTTGTCAGATGTATGTTTTCATCCTGTTTTAAATAGAGGCAGTCAGCTAACAGACCTAGGCTCTTAGTGCCAACTTTAGTTCCTGAGGAGTAAACCTAATCCTGTAGACTGTGTTGCAGAAGGCTCGAGGAAGGAATGCCTCTAAATAAACTCCCTCCACACCCCACCCTCCAGAACTCCTAAAACCACCCGAAATGCCAGCTTAGTCGAAGACACGCGGTAACACATGTGTGCGGCTGACTGTAGGTGAGCACACCGTTTAATCTCTGTCATGTGTGGACACGCACTGACGTGCGTGGAATGCTCGTATAGAGGATCTTGGGGAGAGCATGGGGAAGGCTTTTAGGAGCACAACTCACTATGTCAACATTTCAGGGACAATTCGTGAATTCATAAAACAATTATTTGGAGGTTAAATCTTTGGACGATTGTACTTTTTGGGGGAACCTAATGTACCCTTTCTGAAAGGACTAATTATATCAACCCCCGACTTTAAAAACTAACTTAAATTTTGAACAAAGAACAGCACAACAACCAGTTTACCGGTTGTAAATTCGTCACTGTGTCGGGAGAAGCCTCAATTTATCCATGGATAAATGTTTTTATAATTCGGAGAATCGAGACCGGGACTCTTAATTCAGTAGACAGACAAGCTAAGGTGTCTGACCTCAGGTATTTAAATGGCCCTTTCTAAATAATAGGTTTTTATCAGTGCACTAATAACAAATTAGCTTGATCTAGCGTAGCAATTCTAACATAACATAGCCAAACTTAGGATACAGTGGATATAACTTGCACCAGTGAGTACGACGACAAAATAGTCAGTCTCGTATTGTCTGGTGTGCTGGTGTCAAGTGGGGTTAGGGCTCGGTTCCAAGCTGGGTGTATACAGGTGCTTCTTTCTTAAATGGTGTTATATTCCCCCTACACGCAAAGGCGGTTACGCTGGATCTAAATTTCCTCACTATCGGCCGTATCCCATTAATGTATTGTAGTAGTAGTAGTAGTAGTAGTAGTAGTAGTAGTAGTAGTAGTAGTAGTAGTAGTAGTAGTAGTAGTAGTATGAGGTGTAGCACTAAATCTTCTGGCTAAAATATTAAGATCCATTATTATGATAATTATTATTTTTACTTGTTTACTCAAACAACACATTTTATTAAGTGCACTGCGTCTTACTACCCATCTAGGCTGTCCACACATTTACTCTAATGGCATATGAGCTAGAAAGGTAAACTCAAGAGAAAATGTTTCGGCTTTTGCGTGTGGTGGGGGGTGTTAAATGATTCAGAATATATCACCTCTACTTACCTGGCCGGGATCCGGACATCGATATCTGCACCATTGGAAATCTAGACCAGACAAGAGGGAAGCCACATTACATTATTTATTAAACACAAGATTATTTAAACATTGAACCAACTTCTTTGACCTGCATGGACAGCTTAGTTATTGTATAAAAACGAGTCATGTAGTATACTTATCATTGATCACTCATAATTATATAATGGCAGTTATGCTGTTAATCAATATTGTCTTTGTGAATCCAAATTAATTCAGGCCAATGAAAATTAGGAAAATTCTTTTAATAACGTGAATGAAATATTTCAATGATTTAATGGATGGAAGGGGAAGCGAAAAGAGTCCAGTGTTTTTACAGTTTTTAAGACAAATTTTTTTTGTAAAAATAAATAAAATATTGCTCCAGAACAAACATAGAGTTAATTTTCTTCACATGTTGATATCAACATTTCCTGAACATCTGTCATGAGCATGGTGGCATTATCTAACAAACTTTTTAAATGAAGAGAAAAAGTTTTCATTAAATATCAAAACACTCTTGACAGATATTCAAGAAATTTCGAGGTCACCATGTGAAGAAAATTAAACTTTACGTTCGTCGTGGAGAAATATTTTATTTATTTTGGCCACAAAAACTTTAAATACACTGATCTTTGTAAGAGTTTCACTCCATCCCACCTTAATTTAATTCATCAAAACTGATTTGCGGAATGTAACTAAAAAAAATCCCTTATAATTGATAACTCACTCTCCCTCCAAACTAATGTGGGTGCACTTCTCGTAAATAAATTTCCTCAATCATAATAATTATGAGCAGACCATTTGAAAAAAAATTATTGAACAATTTAGAAAGTTATAGACTCGAGAGAAAACGACCCATCCTTCACAAAATGAACAGTTGAAACAGTTTCACAATTTAAAATAATAGACAGCCATTCTAGAATATAAAAAAACCTTTCTTATTCAATGTACTGTACATCACCCCCATCGGTGGGCACACGGACTGAACGTCGAGATAATCTAGTCTGGTTATCCTGTTTCCTGGTGGTTGGGGCTGGAATCCCAGCTAAGTGTACAAGGGTGTATTTTTTCTCTAAGTGGTTCCCTCCTCCCTCGCCCCACAAACCCCGATACAGTTTTCTCTAATCTAAACCTTTCTCGTCCCTACCTCTACCTCAGTAGATTAGTTAAAATGTGGATAATCTGGACGTGTAGTAATACAAAGAACACATAAAAAAGTATTACTAAAGCATCAAGGCACCAGGTTGTACGCATATGTAATAATTATTATGCTAATTAGTTAGAGAAGAGGATGCGTGAGTGAAGACTGTAAAACCATTTTGGGGAAAAACACTCTCAGTACATCCGACTGAGATTCGATCCCCGATCTCTCTGTCAACGGCTATATAATATAACACGAGAGTAACTCCTTATACCATGTGACCACTGAAACAGGTTGGATCTTTTTAATGTTGAGTAGGGGTTCGATGGAAAGGAACTAAAAAAATAATGTTCAAGGACCTTACTATTTACCAATAAAGTTTTTACTTTCTCATATCAAGCGAAAATAATATATAATCGTGAAAATAAACTATCTCGAGATTATGAAGTTTTACGTTTTATGTGTGCTCAGATTCCATCCCCGATTCCCGCCCCCCCC
>CABFWO010004879.1:9679-20641 GCA_902155825.1 Timema genevievae
GGGGGGGCTCATATCTACAACAAGAATATACAAAATATGTTATGCAAGGAAGGGCAGAGGGGAACTGGTTCCATTGTTCGTTCACAAGACGTGATGTTTGTTTGTGTTGGTATTGCCGAGATTTATTATAACGTTATCATGAAGTTGGGAGACTAATTCAACCCTCTGTGGATATCTGAGGAATACTACCCCGAGTGTCAGATGTCCATAGCAATGATCAAATAGTAGCGTGTGTGTGTCTAGACAACTGTGTGACTACCACTTTGAACCTAGGATCTAAACATGTCGTATTCAATAGCACAATATTCCAGTTCTGCTCGTAAGCCTCGAGGATGTAGAAAACAAGTTGGAAACATGTTAAGAAAGAAACTAGTTTTGGGTTGTTTTTCTTGCTCGGTAATGACTAATGATAGTGTTGTTCCAACCCCTCTAAGACTCGCTCTATAACATATTAATCTTAGTGGTTATAATGGGTCCACTTTGAGAGTTTGGAGTTTAAAAATTACCCCCTTTCTAAAGGTGTTCATTAGGGACCGGTCTTATGCTCGTTACAATATGTTCCTCCATTCTGTAGATCAGGAGGAGCTTGAGAGAGACTTCGTAACAAAATATGATAGCTAGGCCTAGGCTACAACTTTCCGAGTCTGCAAAGATCTATATGTTTCAGGCAACGATCTATATGTTTCAAGCAACGATCTACATGTTTCAGGCAACGATCTACATTTTGTTTACAAAAATGGTTCATTCAATTAAATGTAGAAGAGGAAGGTATAACCGCGATAGCGTAGTTAAAGCCTGGGGTTCGAAACCCGGCTGGTTGTAGTGAGGATACTTTTTCATAAATAATCTGCCACGCTCCCTTCCCGCAAATGCGTGTGCACTTTATCTAGATTCTAACTTCCTCGTTCCTATCACATTAGCGTAACTATGCGTATATCGCAAACGGGTAGTAATACCCTGATAAACAAATGCAAGACTATCAAACGAGCGAGACATCTCGCTAGTGAATGTGTACTCTTTAGTAAAACTGTCAACATTGCTAGTGAGCTCTAGGTGAGCTATCCAGACAAGGTGAGTAGAATGTTAGCACATTCCTAGTGAGCTCTAGGAGAGCTATCCAGACAAGCTGAGTAGAATGTTATCACATTCCTAGTGAGCTCTAGGAGAGCTATCCAGGCAAGATGAGTAGAATGTTAGCACATTCCTAGTGAGCTCTAGGAGAGCTATCCAGGCAAGATGAGTAGAATGTTAGCAATATTCCATATCTCTAAGTTATCTTAGTGTACAACGTACTACCCGAAACGAACACATTGTTTGGATTGTTCTTGTCCTGTAAGAAAATCGTCCGGTCAAATAAGGAACTGACGATGTTAGTTACAGGTGGGAGTTATATTCTCAGAAACATGTCAAGTTATTTTTACCAAGGCATGTGAGAATGTGTGAACTGATCTCATGTGGATTTCTAAAATACGACACACATTAGGATACAAGGTTATGTTAAATATTCATTTTGCGTGGTACTTAATTATATTCGGTTGATTGTAACGTTGGATAGTTGAAAAGCTGGAAAAAATCATGTTCATATTCTTCTGACTCAAATACGCCGTCAAGTTGACACGTATTGTGTTGACATCTGTTGTCAACAGGACTACGCGTGTTAGAATCTTGTTATTGGCCTCCCGACTGTAGTAAATCCAGCCAAGTTACCGTGAATGGACCATAGAAACGATCGTGTTTGTAGGAATCTATTTCTACCGCTTTATTGAAATGTTGTGTCGACCTTGCAATGACCGGACCGGGGAACGGGGGCTGCGGCTGCGGTTGCGGTTTTATCAACCAGACCACTACTTAGAGACTGGCTCGGACCTAGATTTCTAGTGTGTATCTTCTACTTGATTTTACACATATTGTGTTTTAAATTACTACTCCCGTACTTGCAAGTCTTTTGAAAAAAAAGCTGTTTTGACATAATGTCACGGAAAACATCCTGAAGGTAGTTAAAATTAAAGTATTTAGAAAACTGTTGAACTTTTTTTTTAACTCTTGAAATTCGTTAATTTAAGCTAAGTTAATATCAAGTGAGGGTTAAATAAAGAATCTTGGAAAGGATGTAAGGAATTTCTATATGAAGATGGCCTCAACTCAAAATAATACTCTTTGAATTAATATTTATATTGGTCCGTTGGCATTCAAGTGTCTCCATTTGTTACTGGCGGGAATATTTGAAATTAGAAAATAATTTAAGGGCAGGAGATACGAAAGAGAAGGTTATAGATATGAGAAAATGTGAATTAACATTAATACCAAATTATTAAATTGATAACATTTCACACATTTGCTAACCAGAAAAAATACTGATAAAAAATAGTGACTAATTACTTTTAAAAAAATGGTAAAATATTTGAGATAACTTGTTTTCAACTTGAACATCGTCGTACTCTTTTGTTAGTCCTACCACCCGTCCGAGCTTATCACATATTTACAATAGTAAAAGGGATGAAGAGAGAACCGAACTGGGAAACCATTTAGGAAAAACCACTTCAGCAGACAACCAGGATTAGAACTAGACCGGAAAACCAGGCTAGTTTCTTTCCAGAAGACATTTCTTAGGGCAACAGTAGTTGAGTATTTTCCCCGATATATTTTCTCACAATTCTAATACATTTCCCAAGCAGTTGTTTTCTAAGTACGAGCACAAGCTGCCAATGGTCACGATGGGTACAGGGGGCAGGAAATAGTTGACAACCTCGAGCTGTGACGTGGTACTTTGTCTTGCCATAACTACTGTGACAGCAAGGAATGAGACAGTCGACTCGTTCTCAGAGAGGATGGACAAACATGCTCAGTACAGCTTGTCGGGGTTCAACTCCCGAGTAAGTCACACACACTGTCCGTGTAAATACCAGGTAGCTCTCTCTACCAGTAATCAATGTTTGAACATTTCATTAGCGAGATGAGTGACTTGACTACTTGAAGAATATGCTGATATAAGGTTTGACACGAATTATTTACAGCTTGTGGATCTTTCGGCGAACAGAGCACAGATTTGAAGTGCTACTAAAACTATATTTAGTTATTTGTGAATATCTCTCAATGTCCTGGTAAAGGTTTAGTCATATGCTAGAGTTAAAAACAATATTCAGGGGCCTATTCACAATAATTAACGTATTTCCTAGACTAGGGGGTCTTAAATCGAACCCAAGTGGGGCCTAAATCAATTTACGATCTGTCCTGACGGCCATTCTTGGTGATCTATGTATGCAGTCTATATAGATACATAGAAACAAACATCTATGTATAACTTTGTTTTTAAAAGTAGAATGTTCTTTGAGAATATTTCTTACCAGAAATATTAGTGCTGACAATATTCGATCAGGAAAGTGCAGCGATGTATTTTAGAAAAGCCCTAATTATTAATTTCAAATTGTATTTCTCACAAGAGCTAGGGCGGAGCACTGTAACCTCTAGAGAGAGACTTTCTCTAAAAAGAGGGGATGGGGATCAAATTGAGGGCCAAGGTTAACTAATTGACGACATTGCTCTTCCCCCTCTGTGTGACGTCATAATATGGCGACTCAGCAGGATTATGTAGGCACGAAAAGAAATTCTTCAGTAATAATCCCAAAGACTCGCTCTTTCCTTTCTTTTGTTCTCTCCGCTTGCATCATCTCTTCCATCATCCGTGCATTTGTGTCTCAACCCCATTCGACAGCCAGATCCCCACATATCGGCTTTAAACTGTAAATACATCGCGATCAATAAATGCGAAACGGGCGCCTCCAAAGCTATGCTAGATCACCGATAATATGGCGTCGATGGGATTGACCCAAATTTTAATAGGAAACTCACTCATTATGTGTCTAATTGAAGTGATTTCAATCTATGTGTCAAACGGCGAGATCTCCGTGAATTCCAAGTGTGACCATGACAAAGTTTGTGACTACAGCATTGTTTGTGAGTGTAAATACTAGATGTTATAATTATAACACTATATTCAACAAACACTCCACAACAACTGTAAATTGGCCGGTTATTATGTCTAGTGGCAAGTTATGTCCTATGTTCAAGTGAACGATTCTGCTATTTAATGTACAAATAAGAGGTGGTTTTAATAAAACTTGATGTTGGGAAGCAAAGTGTATTATTTAAAAATATGGATTTAATTTCTTCATGCTAATGAGGGTGCGTTTACTTACCTATCTCCTCTTACCTTACCTCTCACCCTGTGTTCTTATATTAGTTCGTGTCCAAACTGGCGCTGTGAGTACATCTTTATCGGTTTAAGTATCAGAGTGTTGATTTGGAGCAATATGTCCTATTACTAGTATGGCAGTACAGACCTAACTTTTCAATTTTCCAAACTGATTACTTCCCGCCGAACTTTCTATCTTTGAACAATATTATACTCTTAAAACGACATATTGTCAGAGCATCTTTGTTTAGTTTTATATGTTGTATTATCGTCACACAATCATCAATAGGTCAGGATACTTTTCATATATAATTTGTAGAATGTGTTCAAATACATTTTTGGAAAATGGTCCCCGGACATTGTTTGAATTTCTGTTCTGATTGTGCTTGAATCAAAACGTCTGTTAAATAAAAAGGGACTTGATAAACTTGGAACACACTCAACATCCTTCAACGTTGTACACTTACAGTTGGAGATATTAATCAGTGTTATCCTCCAACACTAACCATGCGTTAGTCGCAGAATTGAACATTTCACGATAAGTTGAACATGAACATACAAAGACAGGAACTTTAAAGAAACCCCGACAGCCCCGTAGACAAGGAGTGGAAAGGGGGGGTAGGGTGCTGCTTTTCTAAAGAAGGGGATGATTTTTGTACTTGGTTGATCTTTTAGAGCACCCCTCTCTTCCTGAACCGCAGATTTATTTATGTCTTGCAGTCAAGACATTCTCAAGGTTTTTTTTTCCATCCGATCGTGCTTACTCATTTACAATACTACTTATAATATTTATAGACACTAAACTGAGTGTCTGTGAATTGAAAATAGCAATGACAACGTTTGGTCTTATGATTCCTTTCAAAAACATTTTACCATATTGACAGTTTTAGAGCTTAATATAGACGATGTGATTTGTATACCTATTTTTTGCAGTGGGAAATATAAATTTAACATATTTATGTATGTTTATTAGATTTTAATAAGTTAATTTAGCTAATATATTCTTAACATATTTTGAAACAATCTAGATGTCATAGACAAAAGGTGTAGTATTATCAATATTAATCTTTTAAATTATTTTTCCCACGTGTGATAATTTAAAAAGTTGCATAGATACTACAATGACACAAACACAAATGAGCACAATGAAGTGAAAATGAAGAATGAACCAAGCCACCAAGCAATCAACCAACCGTCTGTGCAGTAGCAGCAGCCAGGACCCAAGAAATACCTGTGTGTTTGTTGCTGGAAGATCTGTCCGGAAGCCAATGTTGGTAATTTGCCAGTAGCGAGGTATAGAGTTCCTACGTGGTATGATACAACAGTAGGAACTTCATACCGTGCTCTTGGACTTGCCAGGAACTCAACAAACGACCTCACATCCTACACAACATGACAGAGAACCGTGCTCTTGGACTTGCCAGGAACTCGACAAACGACCTCACATCCTACACAACATGACAGAGAACCGTGCTCTTGGACTTTCCAGGAACTCGACAAACGACCTCACATCCTACACAACATGACAGAGAACCGTGCTCTTGGACTTGCCAGGAACTCGACAACGGCAAGCGACCTCACATCTTACACAACATGACAGAGAAGATGAGAAGTCGAGTCTTCTCAAAATATAATCTTGTTTCTATATTCTTCTATTGCCAAATGCTGTGTTTCCTTGACTTTAGCTTATTAATAAACTGTCAATGCTAGAAATAATAAAGATGATATGTATTGATTGCGGACACTGACTTGCATTTCAGGATTTACGTTCTTCAATAAAGGTGAATAGCCATGGTGGCTACAGACAAGGAAAACCTGGAAAAGTCAGGGAATGTTTTAATGACAGGGAAAACAGGGTAATGTCAGGGAATTTAACTAAAAATAAGGAAAAGTCAGGGAATTAAAAAATATGTCTAAAAATCCCATTAATTTCGCAACTAAACAACTAAAACAAAAGTTAATAATACCTAAATAAAATAACATTTTAATTTTTAAAATAACTGATTAAACTGTTTATGTTTAGTAGATACAAACTTTTTTAATATGTGATCTATAATAAATAAAACAAGTCATCATCCACCATTAAAACTGGAAAAAAGTAGTCAGGGAAAAGTGAAAAATATTGCCTGGAAAACCTGAAAAAGTCAGGGAATTTTGTAAAATATGTTTTGTAACCACCCTGATAGCATATTTACAATATAGGCCACGCTTTAAAATTTCTGTATATCTCTGTTTTATATTTTAGTTTTGTTTCTTAAATTCAAGACTATTTGACAAGACAGCCTCTCCGAGTATGGCAAGAGGACCAGTGATTGTGGCCAGCCAACACGGACCTACTGAGCTAGTTTTTTTTTGTAAATACCTTCAGAAAGAATTGTCGCTTCTGTTCTCTTCATTTACCAAGACACAATGTTCTATTTTTAACTTGTATCTTTGTAATTTTTGAACAGGAGTGCTTAACATAAATAATGTGTATGGTCAAAAATATATTTGAATTAATAAGAACTTTAATTAGAAGAGCGTGACAAATGTTCAGTGCTTTATTTTTTATTGAAACATTTACCAGGAGAACTTTTCGTTTCTATTACAATAATTAACAGCCACAGTGGTGACCACGAGGATAAAGGCGTCAGTCGCTCTTATCTGGTTTACATCCCGGCTTAATGTACCGAGGTGACGTTACTATTTATGAATAATGAAATACTAGTTGGCCTACGTAACTTAGCCCATGGAACAGCCAATATTAGCGAATTATGAACCAATGTTGATTGGTCCTGAGATCATGAAGCAATATTTCATTCCGAGCCACTGGTAACCTCACTTAAATCTCATGTTTAATTATTTGCGAAAGACGTTATTCAAACCAAAACTCTATGTGGACAAGTGAAAAGTATAATTTAGCTCCCTACCAACTCTTAGAGTTGTGGGGATATTATGTCTTTAATAAATAATAATGAATGCTATACCTCAGTTTTAGCTTATGTGGTGCTGACTGACAGTTCACAGCTGACTTCTGACAGTCAACATTTAAGTATATACCTAAATTTTGACTGTCAGAAGTGACAACTGCTAAAGCCATGTTTTTTGCAGATCATATGGTTCGGCGTAGGGATACATAATTTGGTCTGGTAGCTTTTCAAAGCCGTCAGAAGTCAGCACCACATAAGCTAAAACTGAGGTATACTTACAAACATCACAAATAAACGTTTGTTATTTATTACCTCGAGGCTTTGTAAATGTTAAGTTGATACTAATTTTTGCGCGATCTCGCCCGTTTGTTTCGTTTTATTTGTTTTGATTCACTTTGCTCTTTAGCGTTGAACTTAGTCACATTAAATAAACACGAAACATTAATTAGATAGTTCCTCTGTGAGAACTGCAGTACTCATATCTATGGAGCGGATTTAACTTGCTTTCCTTCCCCCACCCCCGATCCTAAAATACAGACAGTGGAGCTATACATTCATTTAATATTATTACAAGTACATATATTAACTTTGTAGTGCCTATAATTGCCTATTACGTATGTTTTAACCTATTTTATGAATAAGAGCCTATTTCGGCCTTGTCCTCTGACCCTATCCCCCCTTCCCCCCTTACGTTATGGATTTTCTTCCGAAACAGAATGCCATTGCAGGGGAACTTGTTCGTAAATAGCAAATTTGAAATTTAGCTTATTGACATTGTGTGTATTAGAACGAATCTTTTCAAATTATAAAAAAACATCTCACAATATATCCAATTTTATCACTGGAAATCTAGAATATAATCTAGTGATTAACAGAAATAAGAATTGTCTGTAAATACGATTCGGCGGCCGCATAGTCTAGGGCGTAACTTTTGCAATAGATTATACTGCTAATGACAGAAAGACGATGGTTTGAATCCCAGTCGGGTATACTGAAAGTGTTTTTTCTGTACATTGTTTTCCGCTATCTCTCTCCACCCATATTAGGCTACACCACCTCTGAATTCCACCTTCCTCATCCCTCACACCTCATAAATTAGTGTTATTAGTAGAGGAGATGCGGGTATTATGGAATATCATTGTTTCTCCTATGTTAAGTGTCACAATCTGTCGTTAACTACCTCAACTATTACAGAAAACAATTTCGAACAGCTAGTGACGCCCTCACTTCGACAGATCAACTGATTGTTTTGTGAGAGACGATTGTTTGTTTGTGGATGTCATAAACACTTTTGCAGGCTAGTGTTTATCATGCTGTATTTATTTACTCTATTGTTATTATTATTACTAATCAAATCATTAGATTAAAGCTCACTCATTCTTATCTTTGAGTTAAAACATTATTTTACTGTAATTTTATTATAACCTAACAAAAACATTGTTTTCCAAAATGACGAGTCGGGCACTATGGAATACTACTATTCCATAATGCCCGCACATTTTTCAAGTATTTGGCAAGTGATTTATTTTGTGAACGTAAGCTGAAACATTTTTCCTAACACCTAAGAAATCTATTAACTAATTAACCTGATACAATATTTTAGTTTATTATATTTTAATAATTCATTATTAATACTGATTTATTAATTGGTTATTTTTTATTATAATCTATTATTTCAATGATTCGTTATTATTACTATTTTAATGTTTTACACATAATATTTTCATGTTTTTTTACACTTTCTTATGAAACAATTGTTAGTTTTAGTAAATATAGTTAATTTTTTACATAAAATGTGTAGTATTCCATATTGCCCTCCCTATTCCATATTGCCCTCATTTGTTCCACATCTCTTTTAAATGCTCCTATAGGACATTATAAGTTATTAATTTTGCTTTAAACACTAAAAATAGTTAAAAACATATTAATTATAAGTTTAAAATGGAACTCAATGACAAATGTGAAGATACGCTTTGATATTATTGAAAAAGTAGATGGTATTTCATACTACCCACACTTGCTCTACATATGCGTATAATCCGAACGGGTAGTCTTGCAATGCTAAACAAATGGCTGTAGGAAATAGCTTGTAGTAAAATCAGTTTTACATTGCCTATTGTGTGCCCATTTTTTCCTTAAGTGCCTGTTTGGGTGCCTAAATACTATATTTTAATACCTTATTGCCTGCCTATTTTAAACATTTTTTTATGCCTAAGAATCCACGGGTACCAGTCATTTGGCCTAAAGTGTAGGCCAATGACTTTAATCCAAATGACTTTTTGTAAAATACATTTTTAGAGCATTTATTTAAAGTGTGTTTATGTTGTATTCGGAAATATTCGTTATGATTTTTAGTGATGCTACAAGATGGCGAGGTGTGTTATATTTTGTTAAATAGTATATACTAACATTTTAAAATACATTAGTCTTCTCTCAATTGACTGTTGCCCAAGGTATAGCAGCACGTCTATTAACATATATACCACTTTTGTTTGTTGAACTTTTTGCAATGCCTAAGTTTTGCACTAGTTTTTGTACCTTATTGTACCACAAATAAAAAGTTTTGTACCCGTATCCTTTTTGAGTTATTAGCATATAATTGTGACCACTCCATGTTAATAATTTTGTATTATTTTGAATTTTGAACTTTTTTCAGTGCCTTTTTGCGTATGTTTGTTAATTTTATTAAATGAATTAACCAACCATTCATATTTTCTATAATTATATTAACTTACTAGTGTTTACCCACGGCTTCGCTCACATTTAAGTTGGGTAAATTAACTTTTTTCTATCGAATCATGTAAACCAGGTTTTCTCAAACTTTATGCACTTGAGCCTTACTTGAACATTAAAAGTAATTGTTAAGCTTCACTTTCTTAGAATAAAAATAATTTTTTTACGTTAAAATACAAAAACGAGGCACTTATTATTTCATTGATTTCTATAATTTCTTATTAGAACGTTGTAGAAGTTGTGAAATATTAAGAATAGTTAGGTTTTGGAAAATATCCATAAAATATCAAGTTTGTTTTAACATTTTATGACGTAAATACTATTTATGAAAAATATGTACTTGTCATTTGGAAGAATGAGTTTTTTCCCTATCACAGAGATGGCTCATGTCAGCTAATGTTTTTATAACACACAAAGGAAGGCCTTTTTCAACTTCCAGTCGATTTCTGTAACTAAAATTATCATACTTGTTGAGAAATTATTTTCATACAAATAGCATGTAGATGCAAACATCAACATTAATTTTATTGCTTCATAAGTCAAACAGAATATTAATTTTTTACAGTCAATCAGATCTTTTTCAAGTCGGTGGAAGCGAACAATTGGTTCACAGATAAAACGATGCTGCGCCTCACAGTTTGAGAAACCCTGATCTAAACTAACAAAAACACAATTTCAGACATGTGTGACGCGAGAATTATTTTTTCGATGTCGATGTCGATATTAACTACTTACTACCTATAAGAAGGAACAAAAATTTATTTTTTAAATGTTTGCAATCTTTGCGTAGATATTTGCTCGCTTACGGGGAGACATTGTAATGAACACCAAAATAAATTGTTTGAATTTACTATCTAATAAAGAAAACTAAATAAAACTAATTTACACGCAAAACCATAAAATAATTGAAAACATACCTACATTTAGGGCACAACTGCACGATAACAATGGTTCTTTTACGTGAAAGCATTGTTGCAATGAACACCAAAAGAAATAGTTTAAATTTACTATTTAAAAAAAGAATTAAATTGAAAGAATCACTCTAGTAAGCGCCTTAGCATATCAAACAAGTTGTTCTGTTAGTAATTATTTCTATTAGTTTTGGAAATTTTTCCTCTCTTCCCCCCC